>CAJVPJ010000049.1:0-56736 GCA_910592205.1 Paraglomus occultum
AAAAGATCCTAATCTGAAGGTTTCCGTTCGTACTGTTCAGCGTACATTAAAAAAAACTCTTAAGTTTGAAGTTTGTCATCCACTTCGAGTTCCTCTTCTGCAGCCTTCTCATATTGCAGCTCGTCTTGAATGGGCACAAAAACATGTCCGCAACAATTGGTCCAACACCATTTTCTCTGATGAAACAACTTTTCAGGTGTTTTGAAACACTCAGTTAGTAAGATATCATCATGGGGAGTCACAACCACACCGAAGCATGGTGAAGCATCCTTATAATAATAAAGTTCATGCTTGGGGTGCATTACTGCACAAGGACCAATCACACTTGTTTTGTTCACTGAAAACTTCAATGCTAAAAGATATCAACAAATTCTTGAAACTCACCTTTTCCCTTACATTTCTAGAGCAAATCATCAGTTTTGTTTTCAACAGGATAACTCCCCTATCCACAAAGTGAGGGCAATAACTGATCTGTTTGAGCACCATAATATTCACATTCTTGATTGGCCCGCTTACTCACCAGATATAAACCCCATCAAGAATTTGTGGGCAATACTTAAGGGAAAAGTGGAGAAAGAAGTAAATTTGCAGTTAATGAAAAAAAGGCTTTTAACAACTGACTTCCAAGAAATAATTAGTCAGGAATGGGGGGGTCTGGATAATAATCTCTTCCTTAGGTTAGCGAATTGCATGAAAAATCATATTTCAGAGGTAATTGAGCGGGAGGGGGAAAAGATAGATTATTGAATTTTTTTACATAGTTAGTAACTGTATTTGGCAACATGTGTACGAAATTTAAGCATACAAAAATAATTAAAATAAAAATTTTTATTTGTGAGATTAAATTCCGGATATTTATGTCGACCACTGTATTTCATCTTCCAGCAACATAACGACAGGGTTCCCATATCCCCGGAGACTTAAGCACATTTTTGTAAAAGGCATGTCTTTTTCGAGACTTACATTTTTGTAAAAGGAAACCGAAAAATACCAGAGAATTGTTCGCAGTTATGCAGGAAAAGTGGGTGGGCATGGAGTTAAGCAAGATAAATAATTTGATAGAAAGCATGCCACGTAGAGTAACCGCTGTAATAAAAAATCAAGGAAACCCCACTAAATACTAACTCAACCATTGAAAAGTTCATGAAAAGCTGAGTCAAATGATGTATAATGAATCGTAAATACGTATGTATAATGGCATTCCAAAGTTGATCGTTCGTTTAGTTGATGATCGACAAAATCACGGTGACTTTTGTCATACAACACAGAACTTCTATTTTTATTTGTAATATAGACTCTACCTACGCGGGCCATGTATTCTTTGTGTCTCTACGCTTGCTATTTCAGAGCAAGCACAAGTAAAGCTTACCGAAAGGTCACTAACCTGTTAGTTATAAGATTTGCTACCCAGAGATGAGCCATGCACTGTTGACAAGTAGCTAATCCTTAATATTAACCGAGTTGATCGTCATCCGCTCTCCCGTAACTTTTGATGAGGTACAACGCTTCTAAAAAAAGAATAATACCAAAACACCCTATACATACAGTGTACGAAAAAAGTAATGAGAATGACGTTTTTATTTATAGTTCAACGAAAATGGGCTAAAATACGTGGGGAGGCTGAAAAGTTTTGCGTATGGCTTTCTAACTCGAGATTGCAGCAGTTTAACTAAAATTGGAATAATCATAAAATGCGCATACTTTCACGTAACGAATGAAAAAAGAAGTAGAGGCAAATTCATTATCTCGTTGTCGAGAAACCTTTTTTTTTGTAAAGCATAGTAAAACAACTGGGAAACAATGAGCCGTAAGAGCTAACGACACTTTATTATTGCTTTTTAGAAAAATGGCAGAAATACAACTCAATCTACGAAAAGTTGATGAATGTAGAAAGGGAACAAGCATTGTCTACCAGCACAATTAGACACTGGATTCAAAGAGGAGTAAGAAGTAAAGACAGGCTCGTTCCCTTGCGAGGTGGTGACGTCAGAAAAAATTGCCAAGGTCGAGGATTTTGTTAGCAATAACTTGCACATTTCTATTAAAATTTAGCCGAAAAATCTCCTGCATTTTGCATAGTGAGCTGAGCCTCCAGAAGGCAACGAAGTATCTTCATAACGAACGAGTGAAACTTTCTCTCTACTTGCTGTATAGTCCAGACCGTATTCTTTCCTATTTCCTCGACCTTAGTCCATTCTTTCTGAACTATCTCACGAAAAAAGTCCTTGGTAATTGCTTTTTTTTACTAACAGTTTGTTGACTTGTTTGTCTACACGATTCTTTAAAATTATCCATAAATTTTCAATCGGGTTAATATCTGGACTATTAGACGGCCCATCCATAATTTTGGGGCATCGCTGCATAAGAAGTTCCATGCTTCGGATCATTATCTTGTTGGAACATCCAATTGTTTCCCATAATAGTATTTGCATTATCAAAAAATTTTTCAGTCAAAATCTTACGATAAAGAGTACCGTCCATAATATCCATGAAAAGAAAAAAGCCAACAGGACCTTTTACTGATAAGGCACCCCATGCGTAAACTTTATAGGGTGTTTTACTATAGCCTTACTTGGAGGTCGAGTACCATTTTTGTAAAATACTTTCTGAGTATTTCGAAACATCTGGAACGTAGTTTCATTAGAAATATGACCCTATTCCAATTTTGTTTCTTGTATTTTATGGCGAATGCTACTCGATTTTGTTTATGAGTGGCTGTAAGAAGAGGGATGGATTTTGGAACTGTGGCGTGATATTGAGCTCATTGAGTACTGTCCGACTACTAACATTTAAGTTAGGATGATAATCATTTAAAGTATTTGCAAGTTCAGCACTCGTAGAGTATTTGTTCGCTGAGACAAGTTGGCCGAGATGCCGACACTGTTTAAGAGAAAGTTTTTCTTGGCCTCCCGGACCGAGGCTGAGGGTCTAATGAAATATTATTTTGATATATTTGTATACAGTGGAGAGTGGAATGGAAGTTAATTTGTGCAAGGCGTCAGCATCACGCATGCCAGCCTCCTACAAAGAAGTTATTATCATATAACGTTGAGTAAGCGAGGGTTTGGTCATTGTGTTGAATGTGAAGTTAGTAAACGTGTAACAAAATCAAAACAAAATGCGGTCGCGTTATCTAACAGGCTGTGTTAACACTTGTTATACAGCTTTTTTTTTAATTGGTTGAATATGACAAAGAAAATCGACTTTATTGTAACACATTTTATTTTTCGTGCACTGTATAAAGAAAAAATCACTTACGAAATTTACCATGAAAACCGACCATAAACGAGAATTGACACTATCTTATGATAAAAACGAAAACTTGAAGAACTTTAACATAATAATAAATCTTTCCACTGGTTGAGTGACCTATGAAAAAACGAGTCCGGCGTCAAGCGTCCGGGTTACCGGACGAATTAAAGGTAATTAATATGCTACATTTCGTTAGTGAGAGCAAGTAAAAACATTATCATTATGCTCAAAAATACATTAAATTACTTGATTTTTACTGCCGATGCGTTTATTAAAGAAGTTACTATGACAACTTTTCATTGGTTCATTATGTACAAGAATTTACAACAAGTGTATAATAAGTAATTATCATTGAGTAACAAAAGAATAGAAAAAAAACTTTGAATTAGCGTGTTGTGAAATGAGTGCATATTATTATAATTACATGCTATAATATTCACTTTGTCTGGTTTGTTGCAGCGTGCCCCATTTGTCTCAGTCGACTGTCTTACACATAGTAATGTTACAATGAAATAATTATAAGTATGTTCTGACTGCAAACATTAGCTCTTGAATTTTTTGTTCTAATTCTTTAAGTTATTCAGTAGTATCAAAAGTTTACCTCATAACCATTACCATGTTTTTTTGCTGCTAATGTTTGTGTAACATTTTGATTTGGGCCAGAACATACATAGGATATCGGTTTAGAAATTTCTTGGTGTTTGGCGAAGGAGTTTTGTGCCGAGAATTATTGACACGCCAACGTGTTTTTTAGTTGAAGGTGCGTTGCAAATAATAATAACACTAGCCAGTCAAGCAACTGGATTTGAGACGGTCTATTTACTGGTTGGTTTATATAGATGGTCATGTGATTTGTACTGTACGTTGGATATGGCCCAAAGCGAAATCTACGTCATCTATTATCACAACCCAGCGACATCTAATCAATAGCGAAATAATTTCGAATTCGCAGAACACAGGGAATACAATTTTATTAGATGACGTGATCGAATATGCGTATCATTGTCTTGAGTAAGTAAAAAGGTTAGCGATAATCCCTCATACAATAGTTTTAGCGCAAATCCAATGTAGAGTACCAGCCCAATTTAGTCAAACACACATAGTGAGCAAGACGTGCCCGTTGGGCTGGATGCTATTCCAAAGTCAGGTTGTTGGTAGGTTATTAAAAGAAGTTGGCAGTAATTAAATGATAACTATTCATAGCGTCCTAATAGAAACCGTTGGATTATTAATAATTTATTTAGTGTTTATTACACCAGTTTATTGATTATTAACTATTGCAGTAGTGAGAAACTAGTTATCAAAGCGACCTATGCTCAAACGGCTTTATGCTCAGAGCTCAAGTTCATATAATTTTAATAAAATCCAACCGTCCCCGCTTGTAAACATGACTTTTACCTGCATATAACGTCCCTGAAAATCGATATACGAGTTTAATATTTGTTACCATTAGCTACAAAAACAACTTGTTTTATCTCTCAGGAGTAAAACGTGCTCGTCAACCATTTCAAAACCTTTTCCGAACATGCGTGCTTACCACAACGCAAGCTAACTAATTCACACAGTTACTGTAAATAGCACGAAAGGATATCAATTCTTGGTAAGTAAGTAATTAATAAATTCTCGTCGATAGATTATTCATCATTTGTGTTTTATTTCAGATTATTCCTGAGTTGGAACAGTCAGTGTAGAAACAAAAATTATAAAAACATTTCGAAATGAGAGATATTCTCCTGTTTATAATAAATATCGTTACACTTTTTAATTAAAAAAGTTATCACCGATATACGGATATAAACATCAACTATGATGCACTCGCCGTCTGGTCGACAGGCAGATTCATTCTGTACAGGTAAGTGTAAACTTTACAAGCTTTTCTTTTTTAACGAAGAAATTGACTCGTTGTTAATTATGGGCCAATGCAAAAAATTCATACCTCAGATATTACATCAATAAAAAAATTTTTGCATAATTATTATAGGTATACGTGGGTTGGTTGAAACCTTCTGATCGTGAACAATTATCTCAACAACTGCCCAATGTATTTAAAAACAAAAATTATGGCTGCAAGCCCGAGGTTTTAATGGACAGCTGAAAAAAAGTTGGCCTGAATTGACCCGGTAATTCTAATTTCTCATAAAAATTAGGAACATTATTGAAAAATTTTCTGAATATGCCATATTACAAATCCTAATAACTTGCAAAATTTCAACACAATCCGATGTCTCCAGCAAAAGTTTCAGGGTCCGGTTCATTTGCCCGACAATCATTTGCCCGACAAAAAACTACCCAAAAAAGGATAACTTTGAAATAACGCTGGTAAATATTTGTCGGGCAAGTCCTAAAGTTTCAAACACTCGATATTAATTCTAGGATAATGCATAGACATTATAATATTGTGAATATAATTTTTATAAATTCATATCTCCATACATTTCTAAGCAATTTACCTGATCTTTTTTTCCCCTTGTTTGTTAAAATAATTCTTTAGAAACGGCACAGCCACTTGCATGGATCGTGGTATTAGATCGGGAATATAATCGTTGCCATAGTTGAGACATCTTGGTCACGTAATATTTTTTATGGCATTAGCATTTCCGAATCACAACATGTGTAATCTCTAACGGTGGTTGAGACAAATATAAGAAAAAAAAGTTCGCAAGGATTGCATAGAAGACTGGAGAAATGAATTTTTGAAAATTATGAAATTTTTAGTGCGACAGGAAAAAAATGAACGTTACTCAACAACTCACATGTCAAAACTCGCACCAACTTTTTTTTTTCACTTGTTCCTCAGAAGCTCAAGCTTCGAATCCTTGTCTTTACGTTTAAGTGGGACCGGCACTTGTCAAGACAAAAATCTACGATCAGAACTTTTTAACCACCCCACGTATATTGGGAAGTTTGGATGTGGACCTGAGTATGCAACTTCTTCCTTCGCAATTGATCAAACATCTTCAATAGCAATGATAAGGAGGAATAAAATTAACTTCATGTTCACCATTTGATTGATGACCTTAAACCCAGAGACTATTTTGATTTTGTAGTTGCACCAAAGACGAGGTATTGAAAAAGCGTTTAATAAAACTATCAAAGTCTTTCAAACTCAAGTATTGTTCTGCAATTTTAAACAAAAAATGGAACCTTTTCTTTGTTCATTTGAACCAATTCCAAAAGTTTTGGTTTCTTAATTCATCAGAAAAAGCAATATCATGTGCATTTAACCGATCAATAATTTCTGAAATGTTTTCATCAGGCCGCGATTTAGGTCGTTCCAAGAGTTTTATGCGGCGTAAAAGTATTGTTACTACGGCTCTTCCAGTCTGACACATACCCAACTGTACTCTCTGCTACGCCCAATACCTCAGCAACCCGCTTGCACAATGTGACCTTGATGATAATCTTTTCCAGAGTTTGCATTTGAAAATTAATTGTAATTACCATTAACTTCTCGTTGTCAATTAGTGGAGCATCACTTCGTTTCATGGAGGAATTATGCATGGTAGAATAAAAAAGTCTTAATAAAAATTGTTTATTCGAAGTCGTTGTAACGTATATTTTTTTCCGGCCACTTCATTTCGGCACAAATCCTTTCCTTTTACACCGGCCCATAATATAGTTGATTTCCCATATCCTGGTTTCTTTGGAATGCAGCAAGCAAGCTCAAACTAAGCAAAAGCGTGCCCTCCATTAAAAATCCTCCAAATAAGAGGATTGATTTTATAAGCGTGCAAGTTCGCTGGTCCTTTTAGTCTGTGTGCACTAAGCGTAAACGTTGACTTTCCATTTTAGAATTTGTGGTAAGCATATTATGGAAGTTATTGAACGTGCTTATTAACCTTGTAGTTCGAACTTGTTAATCTAAATCCCGAAGAAAATTTCTGATTCCAATTCATAAAAATTACCTTGTTATCCGACATTTTATAGTAATGTGTAATCCTATCTAATTGTGTAAGAATAACATATTAAATGTCCGAAATTTTCTTTAATACGAAGTTGTTTTTTTTTGTAAAAATCAACTATTTGCTATGTTTTTATTCAATTAACATAAATCAGAAGCGGAAACCTATACTGTGCGTGCAGAGAATTGCAATAAATGAATAACTATCGTTAAGAAGATTGAATCGTGCAATATCAGGATCGAAATTCGATATCGATCACCTTGATATCAGGAAACGATTTTGGCAGGTGAGTGTATATTGATGATATGCGCGGGTGCGATAGTATTTATTCCCAGATAAGCATTAGCATTAGGTTCTTAAGGCAGCCGGGAAATTTGGAATACCGAAATATCAGCGTAGTAGAAACCCGGCATTAGTATTAGTTTTTCTTAGCTGGAATTTCGAGGTCTTTATTCAGCACACGTTTTTTCTTATCTCTCTGGTGACACAAGTTTGTTTAATGAGCCAGGATATACTTGTGGGTTTGGCTCACATCCTCTATATGGGCTAAAAACTAGAAATATTATGTGAAAAGTTCTTGTTGCTTGGCTTTTATTTCAATAGTAATTTTAACTATTTTTTCCAAAATCGTTTCTCCTACGTCTGTACATTTTGCCACCAACTTCAAAAGACTGATGATACCTTACGAGATTCTAAAAACAACTGCCTTAACAGATTTGTAAAATCCTGTCATACTTCCTTCTCGCTAACTAAGTTTATAATCTTAAGACAACAATAAGTGACATGGACAAAATCTAAGATGAGACAATAATTGCTTCGGAAAATCCTATGACTTTTAGATGTGTGATGATAATGAGGCGCAACATTATTATGTCGTATGCGGGTAGTACTCTTTTCCTTTATCTTCTACAAAAGAAGGTAACTTGTTTTTATAGTTTTTTTGTAAGGTCTTTGTTAATCATACTGTGGATATTTTCGACATTTTTCCAAACTTGCTCCAAGCAATCTCTATCATTATTGAAAGTTTTAATCGGCTGTCAAACTGTGCGCAGCGTTAATGCTTTGCATCTACAACTTTACTAACATCCGTCACATATTGTCACGTGAAATTAAAGCCAGATGAATTTTGAACGAAGATATCTCAACAATTAAAAGCCGATATATAACGGACAATAAAGACCATAGTCTTTTTCACACTTTTGTCCGTTATATTGACGGATCCATTATATCGAATTTTATTAAATAGAAATTTAATAAACTCCGTCCCAGAAAAAATCGTTATATTACACTCACCTATCAAAATTCAAAATTATTTCCGGAAATAATTTTGATAGGCGTACCCGCTATATAGACGGTCCATTGGACTTGAGCTTTTACTTGGTTAGTCTAATTTATTATAGATTATCGGCCCGTAGAACGACAAAAACTTTTTGAACCTTCTCACGTATCTAATTAAAGAAGCCTATGAAAGGAATTATGTCTGACATGTATGGAGCAATTGGGAATCCAGTATTATGTGTTCTGTAAAGCGCCAATTCTCTTGATTAGACTATAGGCAGATCGAGTCTTTGGATTTATTCGATGGTATACACAGTGAATTTATTCTTATTTTAACGAATGCGAAGGTGCCTTCCGAAAGCGTCACGCATCTGTATCAAAAAAAGAAAAAGACAAAGGATCCATTATTACATAAAAACTGTATAGTGTACGGCATAGTAATGGATGAATTGTTCGGCATGTCGATTGATGACTTCGTTAAAATGAATTTCACTGTGTAGTTTATATTTGTTAATAACTATTGTTTTGCATACACCGACCAATTAAGACGCAAAAGAGCGCTATTTCGCTAACTAATACTAAACTTTATTTTAGAAACCAAGAACAAGTGAGCGGCAGAGACTTATTTATTAATACTAACGTCGATAGTCTCTCGCTAATAGTTTTGCTTAACTTTATATTACGGTTGCACAATAAAAGCACGTGCACACGTGCACCCTGCTGGTTCTAATTAGAATAAGAACGTAATTGGGGCGCGAGCAAGGTAAAACCATAATGACTATCAAGAAACCGCTTTTCAGGGGTAGAGTTAAAGATAAAGTTGATTAGGGTTTAGCAAACATTGGTTTATCGTAGAATATCTATTTTGGAAAACAGTGCTTTCGATATTAAACCGTTAATTTATTAATTGCGTCGTACGAAAGACATGTCTCCTAATAGGTGGCATTCTCGGAATTAATACACCTGACGTTGTTTACTTTCTCCCCAAAGAAAAAGGCTAGACGACAAACCACGACTTTCCAAATGTGTCGATTCGTAATATGCTGGGTAAGCAGAAAAACTACTAGTGTTACAACAAGAGAATATTATTTTACTTAATTGGAGTACGACCTCACAAAGAAAACCCATGTGCGTTCCTTTTAATAGCCACGTTTATAAATTAGTATTAGGGAAAGAAAAAAGCATACAAAACCGAAAAAGGTAAATTTAAAACTGACAGAAACTTACGATCGTTCAATGCTTTCGTTTTATTACAATACATTATACGAAACGGATCCGGTTCATTTCACCGACAAAACTACCAAAAAACGGATAACTTCGAATAATGTTGGGGAATTTGGTCGGTGAAATAATTGTCGGAAATAAACGCCTCTCAAATAAAACATTACGCACTCAACTTAATATTTCTCTGTCGTATGTGATGCCTGTACTCATTTTGCTCCAGGCGTACTTTTCTTTGATTTAAAAATGTAGTCTCGTATGTAATAATGGAACCATTTTGTTTAGAATGCGTCAAATTGTCATACTCCTCACTCTAAAAGCATTTTTAATCGGATTACATTCCGTCCGGAACTCGTAGGCACAGTCAACAAATTCTTTCATGTAGTAAAATGTATCTTTCCTTGATGGAACCGAACCGACATCCATTTAACATTATTACTTATCCATTTATTGAGGTTTTCACCTTAATTGACATGATGTATAATGATGGCAACATTGACAAAAGCTGTTATTGGTTACTCAGTTCTGCGATATCAAGTATCACATAATAATAGCCGGATTCTTTAAGGGTCGTTCAATTATTCTGCAGATCACGATATAACGACTGTTAATGAATATTGTAGATATATTTAGAGAACTATGATGGGAAGTGAAAAGACCGTGCAATGCAAATATGCATTAAAGGACTTTATTGGAGGGTTCCGTATTTGTATCACAGTTTAACAACTAGCACAATTATTGGGGATGGGTATCCGCTTAAGCTATAAACTGAAAATAATAAACTGTGTAAAGAAGTCAAATAACAGATAGCCTTCTTCATGTACTTGAACTTGGCATATAACGGCATTGACAAATATGAACGGTAACAGACTCTTTTTTGGGGGAAGAAAAATAATGCCAATACTGAACTTTAGTGATTACAATATTGTGATTAACCAACCAAAATCCATCGCAGCATCTCCTCCGCAGTTCGATGTGCAACAAACAAAAGCAAAAGATTTACATGCGACATTGTCATTTTATCTCGTATTGTTCCATACGACATTACCATAGTAAAGGTCGTTTATTGTCTTCTAATTTTCTAATCTGATTATTGCTATTAGTAGGATTCTGTGATATACAAGTTATGTTTACTCGTTTCTAGTAACAGCTTTTCTAGTGTTGTTTTTGTTTTTTTGCAGGCGTGAACAAGGGCTTAGAAATTTAATTGGTGTATCAAACACGGAGAACTGGTTTCACTAGTAGCAAAGTACTGCAGCTGCATTTATGTTCATAATTAAACATTGTTATGCGCTAATTTTTAATTCATAGGCTGATACTTTCTGTGTAACAAGTGCATAGATACGTCTTTCGGCTTGTCGATGGTCGCCGAAATGATGGCTTGGCTCATGCATAAGTCACTGTAGACACGATGATGTTATCAGCAGATCAGCAAGTAAGAGTGTCGGCATCGTGATTGTTGGCTATTTTGGTATGTATGCATACTTTTGCTTAACTCAGGTAACTTACTTGACTAACAGTCCAGGTGGTGGCTTTGCCACGTTGAAAAATGAGTCAACAGACATGAAAACCTTCACATTTACGATAAACCATGTACGTGAAACGAGTAAAAACACAGCGAACCTATCGTAAAAGCTTTAATTTAATAATGCATTTATAGATATCAAGAAGACACATATTATTAATAAATAAATCTGATGCAGAATGGTAATAACTTTCTGTACGATACCAGCTATACCGACGTTATGTTTTATTTAACTTGATTAGTAAATGTAGCCAACAAAGACTCTCATTATTACACTAAATAGAGCTTAATAAGTCTTTTCTAGCAATTATTATTGTTATTATTATGCAGATAATATATTTGAGTTTGCGAGCAAGTGTTTGTATTAATGGCAAGATATTCGTTATAAATCCGAACACAAACCGTGTTTCTGGCGTATCAGCTTCTGGGCCATTAATCGCTCAGCAGATTATTTACCGCTTAGCGACAATATATTTGTAGTAATATATTGCCGTCGTTCGAATTACAAGATCAGCTAATAATTGTTGGGACAGATGATTTCCATATCGAGCGTAATGAACAGATTAGTCGCGAATTGATACAACGCAATGTAGTTGAGAGTCGTTGCCTACAAGACTGTTTTAGGTCATGGAAAAAATAAACTACACGTTATTTTAAAGAAGAGCGGATGTTTCTTTTTGAAGCTTTTAATCTAATGCGCAATTAAGTGTTTGCGACATTTAGGGGTCACGCATGCGCTAGACGCACCGCATTGGAGTTTGCTGACAAAAATAACTTCTGAGCTTCTTGTTTTGAGTGTTGCGCTGTAATTTGAGCTGCAGGTAATACTTGAAAACTACTGGGAGCAAGTAAAAAAATATGCAGATAAGCATCGGGATAACCCTTTGAAGCCTAAAAGAAACAGTCTTGAATCTACCGCTTTGATTCAGATAAGGCATTATTTATTTTCACGGCGCATTCCGTTCTACATAAACCATGTTTAGCGACAACGTAACAATGTTGGTGATAATGTAATTGTTATAGTGCTGTAATTGAATTCGCTTCTTTTGGCTCGGAAATCCGTTTCCGATGGCAATAATTGTTCAGAGTAAAGATTTGACAAGCTCTCAGAACTATACTAAATATATTCCGACGAATGATATTATCAAATTGCGTACCGATATGTGCAATGAGTTTCCATGTGTAAAGAAAAGTTTATTATTTGGGTCTGGTCCGTAGGCCGAGCCACAATCACGTTATGTGATTGCCACTTCCCGGTACTATTTTTATAACAACGAACTGTTCCCACCAATCATACCATTTGCTATGACGTCGATCTAGGAGCCACAACAAATCTTTGTGATGCACGAATTCCCCGGACATTGGATGTGAATTAGGTTAGTTTAGTGTATGACAATGAAGTCATTTCGGCTGTCAAGTGTACAACCAAGTAAACAAAGTTATCCCTCTGTAACACAGCATAGTTGGTTAACGGAATTTGACAAAAAAAGAAAGGTAAGACAAACATTTCGACTCCGCCCAAATTCGTAAAAAAAAAAAAAAAAAAAAGAGATCGCTTGTGCAACGAATATTGACAACTGTAAAAATTAAGTAGCCGTTTCCCTAACGAGTACGATAAGCAGCCATATATGGTATAATAATATACGCATCGCCATAATTGTAAATTGACCCGCAGTTTACTTTCCGGAGACATGGTCATGAAAGTCAAGGCGATCGATAGTGTTTTAGCACTTGTTATAAAACTTGAATTTGATGCTATTTATTTGTTACATTGACTGTTGCAGGATAATACATGTACGCCAATTCAGTTTATTTGGATGTATCCGTGTTTGTGCTCTGGAAAACAAATCTTGGAATCCATTTGCTTCTTGCCGATGTCTTCTCTTCCTGCACTTCACCTCTCTAATGCTTGTGTGTATCACTGTTTGCAACCGTTCGATTCATGTATTCGCACCATTGCCGTCAGAAAATTTTAAATAACTCCGAGTATAGAAAATAAGTAAGCAAACGAAGCATGCAATTTATTAAAAAATTAATAATAAATAATAAAATTATCCTAGAGATTGCAATAAGATCACATTGTCAATTGTTTTTATTTATTTTAATTAGAAAGCCAAGACTATTTAAGCTTATTTTACGACGTTTCTTGTTGATACAATTAAACAATTAATAATATTAACCCCGAATAATAAAGCAAAGGAGTTATGGTAGCAAATGATGTTTACAACTGGAATTTTGGTTGTATCCGTATAGGGATGATAAGATTGGAATGTCCATGACATTAGATGATACCATTGAAAAGAAAAATTCAATGTTTATTCGATCGAAAAGAAAAAAGAGCTTCAACCCTTTTCTCTTGTTTAATGATCTGTTCTCTTTCTTATTGGTTAATGCTTTACTTGCTGTCGTTGACTGAGTTTTAACATTACCATCTAATTGTACTAAGGCATAATGTTCTTTACCTAAAATATGTTTGTTTGTTAGCATAAATAAACAAACATAAAACGTGCTGCTTTGGAGTGGTCAAGTTGTTTATAGAATACCGCTTATGGTAATAGTAATTTATTGGGTATCCGAATTTGTAGATTCACAATAATGTCGTCATATTTGTTAATAAGAATAGTGCGTCGACTACCATTATTATCGCCAATTGTTGTTTTAGTCAAGAAACCAATACCGGAAGTCATCATGGTAGATATTTCCTTCGACATTATGCTATAATGCGATAAACAGGAGGGAAACCATTTTACTAAATAGACAGATCATACCAAACAGTATCCAGTAGTACTTAATTGTTTATAATAAACCAGAGTAAGCGCGCGTCATCAGACATGTAAATGTATGAGTTTCTTTCTTTACAATACAAAGAACAGTACGACTAAAACGATGATAGTACATATTACACTAAGACTTAGATATTTAGTACTTTATGTAATGTAACATCATACGGACAAATAGTATGCAACATCTTAATGAGTACAAGTGACGACATCACGTTATTGCATATTATAAAATAGCATGGTATATTTTTGAATGGCTTTCATATTTATGCACATGTACAAGTTTTATTTATCATCGTTCTGCCAGTATTGAATAATTTAATGGCCTATTGACAAGCTGCCCAGAATAAGTAGTAACAGTCTTGATACCCTAATTGGGTTCGGATTCTTGGGTGTTCGGGGTTCAGTATGTTACACATACAAAAGACAGTGTGGTGTAACATATTGCATAGTACCACCACACCACATCATAAATAGACCCTCGATATCGTCAAGTCAAGACTCGTCTCAAAATTCAGATCAGAGGCAGACTTGGAGGAAGAAACTGCTCGCGGTCATTCCTGTTTAGCACTTTCGTTATCCCTGATCAGTCCTTTCTAATTGATCTTCCTCCTCCTTCGTACAATTAATCAGTTATTAGTTCACACAGTCATTATATAATAAGCATATACTACGTTTTCCTGGTCCATTCGCCCACGACTGATACTCCTAGTCCGTTACCATTATTTGCTACTCCAAGAAATTGACTTGTTACGAATTTCGCATAAATTTTGAATGATAACAGTCCGTTCCCCAAAAACATTCACCGAATTAAATTAGTATTGGACCATTTTCTCGCGATTTTATTTGCCAAAATGAACAACTACATCTTTATGCAATACAAAAAACTAGATAGCGATGAAGAACTAATTCTGGACAGCCCAATCTCACCCGACCGACAAAGGTGTCAAATGGCCTGCGTATTCTGTCGTCGGAGAAAGATCAAATGTGACGGTATCAACCCAAGAAGCTGTGCTAACTGCATAAGACATAGCGAGGAGTGTAAATACGAGCCAATTAAAAAAGACACGGAAGGCGGACCAAACAGCGACAAGTCTCACAGTCCAACCTCTACTCCACCGTCTAATTCAAGTGCAAACGCATCTGTCCCAAAAAGACGACGCATACAGCCTTCTTGCCAGAGAGAACAACAGATGGAAGCACAAGGCATAGTGTATCACAATGATGGAGATATAACCGCCGACGACGCTAGAAAGTGTCAAAAACGTCGCATAATCAGCGAACATGCGGAACATTCTATTCCGGGTACGGAAACAATTTTTATAGTAATTAACGTAACACAGTGTAATTCGATTTTCTAACAATGGCATTTTTTAATTAGTATCCAATTATGTGGATACTCAGCAGGATTTCGAAGTCGGATACGATAACAGCGAGCTCTTGGAAAAATACTGGATTTATGTGCATCCACAAATTCCAATTCTGGACAAAGAATTCGTGCTCGAACAGCTCAAAAACCCGTCAAATCCATCATCGCAGTCACTACATGAAGCTATATATGCGATTTCTGCCCTTCTTTCGGAAAACACCGATGTCGATTCGCAACACTTTAAGAGCGTAATGATGATTCTTGGTTCTTGTTTGCGAATGTGGTCGTTATCTAATCGCGACCACGTGACTTTGCCACTAGAAGACTATAGTCAAGATTCTCAATTATTTTCAGAACAGTCATCGCCCCATAGCCAAAATTATTCCGATGCGACAGAAAATGACGATATAATGGGTATGCCTGTCACTTTTAACGACTTTTCAGAGTGTGATTATGCGAGTTATCAATCGCCACCTAGTGACTTTGGTACCGATACCCAATTTATCGGCAATGAGCAACAAGTTAATGGCATATCTCTTAACGCTCAGTATCCTACTCCAACATCTCCAAATACGCCTACAGAATGGCATTCTTCGAATACTTTGTGCGTTTATGAGCCCCCCTGGCCAGTCTTGGGATCGTCGGAAGGCGCCAATCTTCTTTGTGACTTATTTTCTCCTACGACATCACCATTGGCATCTCCTCCATGCGACAAAGAGAATAGCAATGGAGAAAGATTCGAAGATTTGCTCAGATTAAGTGTTCCTTTATAATATATATACATATACATATACATTTACATATACATATACATATACATATACATACACATACAATTACATAGGTGCTGTTTTTTCTATGACTTTTCCAAGACTAAATACAGCGATAAAATACTCTTTTCCCCGACTCCCCCTTTGTTTCTTGTCTTTTGCTTCGTCTTGAACATAAATTATGCATACGTTTAATACTGATTTTTCCTTATAAGATTTACATATATATGTTTCTTAACATTAGATATAAGTTGTATGAATATGTGCTCACCAGCATGAGCGGTTGTAATTAAGTTAAGCTTTTCATATGATAAATTTGAGAGAAACAGCAGCTATACAGCAAATTGTTATGTAATAACTTGAAAGAAATGATTAAAGAATAATTTCTTTTTGCAATGGAATAAGATGTTAAATGGTGGTTCCGGTATTCGGTTTTATGTTGAGGTCAACAATCCATTGCAACTAGAAGAAAGTGTATTACAATATGTTAGTGCATTTCTAGCAATCTGTTAAGCGTGAAAATAACGTGGTGATATCATACGTTTTTCGTATATAGTTATCGTTCATCATGTTCTAATTAACATGTAATGCGATATCAATTTTGACCCGATACTTTCCCACATCGTTCGGGCCTCTTTTCAAGTGCTTTTATAACATTTGATGTTAAGGGTCTGCTTACAGATTACGAAAGGAAACAACATATGCTGTACAATATGTGCATTGTCGTATTTTAGTTTCTTCAAAAGAACTTAAACACTGAAACTAGTCATAAGAATAATCTTCGAGGAAAGAAAAGAAGCTTACATGGCAAAGAAGCATACAAGAGTTCAATGACAAATTAGTCTTGAATGAATATGATGAACAAGAAACAACCCATGGGGGGTAGCCGTCTGGATATTGATGTGCGCCACAGCCGGGTAATCCTAAACGAGCTGTAAACAATCCAGCAGACGGGTAACTCCGAGTAGTTCGTACTACCGTAATAGTAAATAGAGATAATTATGTTCTGGCCCGTAGCGAAAAATTCAACCTGATTCGAAATAAGCACATTTTGTTTCGTTATTATCACATAAACAATGTTGATTAGATGTCGCTTATTGGTTGTGATATTAGAAAATGTGCCTGTTGCGAAACGGGCTGTATTGAATAACAATCTTATACGACAAGCAAGTATTGCTTGTTTACATTATTTAGTTAAGACAATCAGATTAATGATCAGAATAACGTTTAGGGAAACACAATTACTCGTTAGAAAAGCTAAAAAGAGCAAGTTATGTTTATCAATCTTAATAACAGGTTTGTCAATAACTGACGTGCTAAAGACATTGTGTTTAATACACATAATATTTATGAATCGATCAAATGAGCAAAGTTAAAAAAAGTAGCGGGTGCAGTAAACAATAATATTACATGCAACTGTTGTTTCTCATATTAATATGGTCTATCCGCAAAATTTGGTTTATTACTAACATCAGTATGTCTGCTTTAGGAAAGTCATCGTCATCTTTAAATCCTAATGCTACGTTGCAATTTGCACGAGGATATTAACTGAACGCAGAAACTTTCTTTCCATCGGTTATTCGCATATGGAAGACAAATAAACTAGGGCTTTTTTCAATGGATTACGCTGTTGATACTGTGTTTCCGAAATAGACTCTAATATTGCAACAATTCATCACCCATTACTTAATCTTTTCACCAAACTTGTTTCGACTGTGCCACAAGAGATATGCATGATAAGGCAGCGTTGCAGTTTACTAGCATTGAGAATGTTCTAACAATTAAGACAAGACCATAGAATTGAAGATAGTAACTTCGTTAGTTGCTTTCCATCGTTCTGATGGCATGTTTCAATTATTAATTACGGTTTATAGTTATTAGCAAATCATAATTAGCTGCATAATACATTAGTTTTTAATGCAATATGGGACGAGACATTCGTTTACCGAAGATGGTATTAGTCAATTAGAGTTACGGATAGGAATGTTCTTTCAGTCGAACAAATAACGAGAAAAAACAACGAATAAAAAATTACAGCGTTTTGAAGCTCTTTTGCAGGATTGTCTTTCCGCTGGTAATCTAATCTTTACTTCAGTATATCAAATGATTGGAAGGCGAAAACAATCTGCAGAGATTGTTATTAACAGTCTCTGCAGATTGTAATGTTACGGACCCGTTTCGGGATTATCACATTGCATAACCCTTACACCAATAAATTACATTTGAATGACGTCAACACAATACGAAATGGGTCAAATCTTGAAATGGGTCATAACAATGATTATTATTATTGTTACGTATACCAGTGGTGTACCAATGTGATACTTTGTGCGACATCCACACGACCAATCAAAACTGCCGAATTTCTTCATCAGCCGAACAAGATTCAAAAGAATGTTTGTGTAAGCTCTCTATTAAACCCAACGTTCTCAGGAAGAGCTCGTTGAAGAGTATGGGGTAAACAAAACACAATTCATCCCCATTTCGCATATCAGCCTAAAAATCCGAGTGACCAACAGACTTTTATTTAACTTCTGACGACAACTAGGGAGTTTACGTAAATAAATCGATTTCCTTTACGCGTTTTGCTTTTTATTGAAGAGTGAAAAAAGTAAATTACAGAATAAACGGTCAGCAAGCATTTTAGGGGAGATGCTTTGTCGTGCTACCGAACTTCGAACTGCTATTACACTAAAAAGGCATGCCAAGTACAGTCAGGGAGATTTCCAAATTTGATAATGAAGATCATTCCTTTCATGATAGAAAAAAGTTCTGGAATTCAACGACAGAACATCAGAAAAAAGTCTGAAAGTGTACGTTGATTGGTTGTAAACTTGCTATTTTATTTACTAATTTCGAATAATAATAAATATTCCTGGGATATTATCAAATCTCCACGATATTTATTTGATAAAAGAGGTATTAATAATGGATAAAGTTGCAATTTTGTTAATGGTCTCTCAGCTTTTTGATTATTCGCTTCTTCAGAAATTATTGGAATTGGTTGCCAAGTGCCGAACAATGTTTTCTTAATTAGCCTCGTTTTAATAAAGTCTATTCGCTTCATAAGTGCAATTTCACTGAATCACTTAGTGCAAATTCACCACTCATATCATGAAAAACACGATTAGGAGCATTTGGGTTTACGAACTGTGTCTTCCTTATCTGAACCCGGAATCAGTGATAAAACTAGGACGTGTGCGAGGCCTGTGTGATTCGCTTTCAGATTATTCTATTAAAAAGTTAGTACGCAGTTTTACAAATTTGGTGCAATTACATGCAATGCCGCAGAAGGAATTAACGATTTGAGTTCTTTGTTAAATTCTTCAAGCACTGCATCGTGGCCTTGATGTTAGTTTGGAAGTTTAGATCGCGAGGTCACAACTCTTTCTTGAATCAACTTACGAATTTCAGACTTCAATCGTAGCCTTTGTTCTTCGTCGGCAATTTCGATTAAACGATAAATCGAATGCCGCCGAGCAGACCAAATCGGTGCAAACATTCGTCTAGCCGCAACTCTTAATAAAGACCTATTGAAACGAACTCTAGTACAAAAGTTAATAAGCGCTTGCAAATAAAAAGATTTGTTCATACTTTAATCTGAATATGGGATCGGTTTGATACTAGAACTCCAAAATCCGAAAAGTTTTTCAGATCGTAACAACTCGATATCGTTAGAGAGTCTCGGTCCTTTTTCTTCTAAATCTAAACGACTGAATTATTTGTTTTAGTAATTGTAACTCGTTTATTATTAGACTTATTAATGACAATTTGGTTATAGTACCCTTCGCACAATGAGTAATTCTAACGAGTCAAGTAATGCAGATAGTTTAGGCAGGTTTTTTTTATTCTCTCGCTGCAACATTAGCTGCTGCATGTCGCCCCATTTTGAGTCTGCTTAGTCTCACATCTTGCTAACTGACTTTCGTCATAGTTATTCACAAGAGACTCGAACAAACAAGGTAAGTTTTTGGGAGCTACTTTTAAACTCAATTGAATAGAAAGCTATTATGTAAAATTGTGGGGATTCCTGGGGATTATGAAGCTGTATACTCGTAAAAGTATGTTCTATCCTTAGTTTCAAATTTGAAGTATTCGACAAGCGTCATCAAATTATTCTACAAAATTCGAAATCTCAAGTATATTAATATTAATATAGCCCACACAAAAACTCAATCTCGGCCTAAATCACCAACTACCCATTTTCATACTGAAGGCAGAAATTGTACTAAATGGGTAGTAGTAGACGGTATTAGATCTGCATATCTTTCTATTGACTCTAGAAGTAACAGAGTATGGCGAACGCCTATGACAAAAGTTCCGACATTATATCACCGTATAACCAATAGACAACTATTTTCTTGGTTTACTAAGTATGCGCGTTGACAACGTGACTTAATATTCTAGTTTTCGAGTATAAAGAAGATGGCAGTAAAGCAGGCCTAACCTCATCATCTCATTATTCCGAATTCCTCCGAATCGTAAAGACAAAGAAGAGCGTCCGGATTATCGATTTAGTCTCTTTTCCCAATTGCATGGAAATATAACAAAGAAATTTGTGGAGGCGTTATTGAAAATGCCATAAATTTTTATTTGTGTGATTGCTGGTTGCATTTACATTAAAATTTTGATCCTATTACATTGAAAATACAATAACTAGCAAATACGGACAAGGGTTTCCGAAAAAACAATCTATCGCATCTAAAGGTACAATACAATCACTTCTAAACAGTTCAGGCAGAAATGCAAACTATTCACATAATGTCCAGTCTATTAAGCAAATGGTCTTTGCTAGATTCAACCGATGTCAATATGAGGGCTGTTCTTACGCGAGATCACATACAATGACAGCTAGTCTCATCTACTATTTGCTCAATAAATTCTTATGCACCCCTCCCTTGGCTCTTGGCCTGTACGATTTCAACGTGTGACCCACAGCCAACCCCAAATTTATACTCCACTCGTTCTCTTTTCCCCCCAATTTTCTCACAGGCCCTTTTCTTTACAACGTCCTGAGCTAATTTGTCTCTCACTGGAAAATCAATTCCCAAGTTTTTTGATTCCACGCATCGTTTCATCCAATTGAAGGGAAGTTTGGAATAGATATCAAGTAGCTTTTCGTATCCAGGTTTAATTACGCGATTGGCAGTACGCAGATAACGGACATCGATGTATGGAGGGTGATTATTGAGTACAGAATCATGTAGATTAGAACACCATTGTACAGACTTCTTATGGGCAGATGAGGCTTGCTTAAGAGAAGGCTTTGGAGATAAGAGGGGGTTGCGAATAGGCTGATATCGACCGTCATAGAATATCTGTGAGGGAAAAGGATGACTTGAAAGTAGTGGTTTCGGAATGTAGCGGATCTTCCGTATATAACTCCTTGGGTTGGTATACGTCCCTAACAACGTAATAGACGAACCCGAGGTTGTAAATGTTGATGAAATACTATTACAAGCCCCTTTAAAACCTGTCTTGTTGACACAACAATTCTTCTCCCAACAACTCATATGACCATTTCTCCACGCTCCGCAGTCACCGTCTATTGATCTTCCTTTCTCCTGATTGTCTATTTCAAAAGGTTGATGAAAGGCTATACCACCCAACTCCACTGTCAAATATGTCTCCACTGCACTTTCAATTTCCTCCGTATACTTCCCATATTTCGTTCCCTCTACAAACTTCACAAACCTTTCGACATTCTCTTCATTTATTTTTTGTTTGATTATCTCACACGCTTTCTCACATATGTCTTTCACATCCATCATGTATGCAAATGCTAATACCCCCGGTGCATGATGCAAGGTCAGTAATACATCCCCTTCGATACCGTATAAATGTCCAATAACGAAGCAGATGGATTCGTATGTTATGTTACTGTCCACTATGTCCAATGATATTTCGCCTCTAGTTGATGACTTGAGCATTTGATCGAGGAGAAATGGAGTTTGTGCGAGGACATACGCGTGGCAGCAAAAGCGAATGTTGTAGTTAGCCACTGTAAAGTATGTATCCGCAAACAGACCGCGTACGAAACCATAGCGATAGGAAAATCTATCAATGTTTTCGCCATTGAAGTATACATATTGTTGACAAGGATGAATGAATGCTGGCGGTGTTGCAAAGTTTGTAACACGGTGAAGGATGTCTTCGGTAAGTTTCGCATCTGTGTTGGGAAGCGTAAAACTCGGCATTAGGGTAGTAAGTTGGTTAACAGAATCGTTATGTATACATTGAGGTCGTAGTCGAGCGTGTGTTTTGCGAGGAGAAACGGGCATTTTGCTGGTTGTTCGAGTTGGTATAGACGCGTCTATCACGGAAGCTTCGCTTGTAGGTATGTCGGCTGAGGAGGTGGTTATAGGCAAAGAAGGAACGACGTCGGAAAAATACGCAAAGAGTTGGGCGGAAGGACACATGAGTTTTAGTGAATTACGTACGTGTTTAAGTGACATACTCCGACTTAAAACTCGATACAAATAGTAATAAATACAATTTGCAGGGGTTAGCTGCTATGCAACCCAATTTGCAGGGGGTCTCGCAGGAAAACACCATTGGTTTTGCTTTACTGCAATTGCCGAGTCCATGTATTAAAACAATTAAGACAACAATCCTAAGCACTCATTCAGAGCTGCTAGGTTGAGAATGGTATTAATATCGTAGACTGGCTATGAAAAATAAGTTCGGGATGAATTAAAGCAGTTTTAGCCGAAGTATTTCCTGAACAAACGGTTAATACAGTCGTGCGATAAAAGTTATTTAAAGTAGCGTAATCTAGATGCGGCAGAATACAAGTAACTCGGTGAAAATGTAAACGTTAAACGATATTCTTAATTGACATCGGAGTTAACTTTCGGCTCGGTGAATTATATAGCAATAATATTGTGACCGCTCTCAAAGGTTGATAACAGTCGGATAACTAGCAAGCGAAATTCCCATCACTCAACACGAGTCGAGACGTTATCCATACTCGGATGTAGTTGAATTACTCCTTCGATAGTAAATTCCGGCAAATGTTGAGTCGTTTCGTTGTATCCAATCGGAACGTGACATAAATTTTTTCGGTAAACCATAATAATAATCGTAATTCGCCTCTTTAAACGTCATAGTAGCTATTACACAATTTCACTTAACACCATCAGTTTTAGCCTTCTTCGCGATGGTTAAGAAGGCCACGAAGGAACACATAGTGAAACCACTATGTTACGAGCCGACGAAAAGACACTTGCCCGTTTTGATACAGATAATAACATCTTTAACTCTCATTCCTTCGTCGGTTTTCTTAGTGAATAGTTTTGCACTGTTTTACCGTAGATAGATTGTTTGGGGAACGTATCACTCCGTTGTACAATTGTTGCAAAAAAAGCGAGAATGAAAATTTGAACAAAATTTCATGAATAAACTTATTTGGAAGCTAGAAAGTAACAAATTTTATTGATATATATTTAATATGGCATACGCTCTCCATTATCAACTCGCAACGTTCTTTCATTGATTCTACAAGATTAACTAGAACAGTATTTGGAATATTCTCCCACTCTTCCATCATAAATGACTCTAGTTTTTTGGCATGCGCTTTTCCACTCTGGTCTTTACAATGTGCCAGAGTAAGAGGTTCTCATTGGATTCAAATCCGGACTGTTGGATGGCATACACCCTCATCCCATAAATGTAATATCACTCGCCGCTGTTGTTCTTGCTTCGAAACAAACATCACGAGTTGGGCTAACTCAAAGAGTGTACAATGAAAAAACGCGTGAACGCTGCCCAAATCTACTTTTGATAATCGCGATCATTTCCTATTTTACACTTTTTAGATCGAGATACAAGCATTTTATTTTACGTGAAAATTCTCATTTTTTTTTTTGCAACACACTGTAACTTGCTGATTTATTCCGCTTTTCCTTTTAAGATTTCATCAGTTAATGTGTTATTGTATGACCCATTTGTACATTGCATTTTCAAGTGATCTTTTTGGAATTAGACATTTTCACATTCTTTGACGTCATTTCGCCTCAGTGAACGTCTAACGTTGATGTCTAAGTTAAATGTTGTCTTAACCCCATTGAGCAACATTTACATGGGTAGCATTTGATTATTGTCTTTGTATTTGGGAACAAGCAATTTTACTTGTTCGTCTTTAAAAAGATTAAAGAGATACGACTGATCAGCAGAATAGGGACCGCACTTATCTCATAGGTCCCAACATGGGACCCGATTATTTCTTGCACTTGGAGAAATGACGCACTTGGAAATCATGCAACTTAGGAATCATGCAACTTAGGAATCATGCACTTAGGGAGAGTCCACTGTACGCAAATTACATATTTGATAATATAGCGATAGTAATTCTCGATAAATTAGGTAAAGGTGTTAATTTAATTAACCTTGTCATTATGGTTGAAGTAAAATTTTTGGTGTTTTATTATTACCTCTCAATTTAAAAAGTATAATATAAAAACAAAGTAAATTTCGGATTGTATTAAATTAACATCAATAACTTCAATTCAACACGTTGAAATTTGGAAAAATATACAAACGTGACCAGAACTTTCGAATGCCAGTTTTTCAACGACCCTCCCTAAGCTTTTCATTCGAGAAACTTTTTTATGTCCAGCTTTCAGTCGAGGAATCGTTTAATGCTTGTGTCCTAATACCGCTAAGAAAATAAAATTTTAAATCTGTTCTATCATTCGAAGGCACCTTTAAAGGTGACACGATAGAGATAGAAGGAAACATTCTAACAAAATGTTTTTAGAAGTAATAACCGAAAGAAGACACTGCAATGTGAAACTTTAAACTTCAATATTGATTAGTATTAGTTAATACGCTCGAGCGAATACTGAAATCTTTGTCCATCGTTGTATTTTACATATAAATCTTTTAAGAGTAAAAACGAGCCGCAAGCAAAAGAACAAACTGTTGATCGTGGTAAGATGCTCGTAGTATTTATAATAACGGTCGAGTGACCAGAATCAAAGGAATCTGCTTACGTTAAGAAACGAGTGTCATATTATAACGTCTTGCCACTGATTGTCATTGATTATTTTGATTGCTGAACACACTTTATTATTATTAATTACATGTCATAAGGAAAAGAACTAATGTTAATAAATACAGAATTGATTAAACATCCATCCCCACCGCAAAATTTTACCAACAATACTATATACAGAGAAATGTGATGTAGGTTCGAGAAGATGCAAGTCTAGAATGCCAACGATATATAAATCTTCATATCACTATCGTGGTTAATCGCTGCATAGTATAAGAAATCGCGATAGTGATTGCGATCACATAGTATAACGGCACCTTCGCACTGAGAAAGTGCGTAATGTTGTGTGGCGACCTCTTCGAACTTTTTAAACTACAACGATCCCTATTCGCGCTCTTCTCGAGCAACAGGGGCCGTAATTCGGCGCTGGAACGTCTATTGGACTTTGGTAGAGCTCTGTCAAGTTCTCGGGCCAGTTTTTGGCAGTTACCTTCCGAAAGCACCGAATAATGGTGCCCCGGGACACTATTGTAAAAGGTAATGCTACCCTTGTATTTTCGCCAACCCCAACTGGGTTCATGGAAACATGGATGATCCAAAAGGAGGGAAGATGTCTTGGACAGATCTTTTGCCCTCCAATAATGTATGGGATATGGCTGTACGGCAGACAGCGTGGAGATGTCTTCGGTGTGGGCGTACATCGCTCGTATATGTTTTCCGACCAAACGTTTTAAATCGGTTATTTGTTCTGGGTCGCTTGCTCGCTTTCTCAGCATCCATTGGCTGTCCACATCAGACAGTAGTTGTTCAATCTCCTCCTCCCATATTAGATGGGGTTCCTTATCCTCGCGAATGGGTTTAACCGGTTGAGCAATCGGGCTCGGGGCATCAATTAAGTATAATCCTCCGATTTTTTCGCCCAACGCAGCCAGATGTTTAGCTGCTTCCCAGGCAATTAGACCACCATAACTATAGCCGCACAGATAATATGGACCCGAAGGTTGTTCTCTCTGTATGACGTCGGCGTACCGTTTGGCAAGAATTGTGATGTCGGGGGGAAAATCTGCTGGTGATTGAACGCCATAAAGAGGGCGAGTAATACCTATCACACGAGATATGTGGACATACGCTGCCACATTTCCTAGCAGCGGATGGATGCAGAATAAGGCGGGGTTATTCCTGTTGGAAGGGTTCGTTGGCGCGAGGGGAACAAGAAGCGGCATTGCTTTCGTGCTTAATATCTCTTTTTTATCTTGAACAACCGGTCTTCGTTTTTTTTGAGGCGACATGAGTGAGTATATATGCTCGGCAAGAGCACTAATCGTGTATATATCATACACCGCAGCAGGAGCTACCTCCACCTGGAAGCTCGCCCTTATTAATGCTGAGAGCTGAACCACCCCCAGGGAATCAAATCCATATTCTGTAATAATGTTCGCCTTTCGATCTATCTTTTCAAGTTTCGCCGCTATACGCGACGTTTTCTGGACATGGGTACCCAGAATGGATTCGATTTCGGACAGCGAGGGTTGAGGAGTAAATGGTGACTCCGGCGGGGCAAATGTGGGCGAAGTTACAACCGATTCTGCCTTCTGGGCAGAAAGCAGTTTAGCGACATGTTTTGCGAGACCCTCCACCGTCGGGATATCGTAGAGTAGCGTCGGGGGTATTTCAACCCTGAAATCATCTTTCAGGGAAGCAGTCAATTGTACAGCCGCTAAGGAATCAAAACCGTACGCCGTTATTATGTTGGCGGACTCGTCGACCTCAGGTGGAGCGAGTTTAGAGACCTTTTGCACTCCCCGCTTTATCACTTCGCTTATTTCGGCGAGGGTTAAATTGACTTCAACAGATGCTGACACCGACAGGCGGGGTTTTGTCTTTTCTGCCAAATTACCATCACTAAGGAGTATCCTCTTATCTAGCTCGCCAGCCATTAGCATTGCCTTAGTTCGTGCTCGTTGCAGCTTGCCGCTGGTCGTTTTTGGGATGCTGTGGGCCCTCAATAGGGCTACTCTTTCGGCTGATAACCCGTGGTTCGCGGGCACCACGCGACTGATTTCATGAATTATTGCGTCGAGTTCAACTTTTTCGCGGTCATCTCTGATTTCGGCAAGGATGACCAGTGTATCGGTTCCCCGAGATGGATCATGATGATGAAGAGCGGCCACACAACCCGGTCGAATGCGAGGGTGACATTGTTGCACAGTGAGCTCGATGTCGTGGGGATAATGGTTCTTGCCGTTTATTATGATGACGTCCTTAAGCTATGGAGATATCAAAAGTTAATTAACTATTTATTATTGCGCACACAAGGGTAAACGTTAACACTTTACTTACACGTCCCGTAATAAACAATTGGCCTTTGTGCATAAAGCCAAGGTCTCCTGTGCGCAGGAAACAACCCCGATCCTGATCCTCGTCATTATGTAGTTTAGCCCGAAAGACTTCCTCAGATAACTCCTCCTTTCCATAGTATCCCTCGCCTACACTCGGACTCGATAGCCAAACCTCTCCGACAACGTTCGGCGGACACAATAGTCTCGTATTTGGGTCTACTATCCTCACTTCTACCTGCATCGACGTATTGGGGACGCCTGTGGCGACTATTCTATTCGGAATAGAAGGATTTGACCGAATTGTCACACGCCCTGAGAGAAGATCCTGAGGATCAACGTCAATAACCGTTGGTACGCCATGGGTATTCCGAAACCCAACCGCGTAGGCGCAGTGCTCGGCGAGGCCATACAGACATTTGAATGCAGACAGATTAAAGCCCGCTTTCGCGAACTTTTCCGCAAACACGTGGAGCGTTGACCAACGTACCGGTTCAGCCCCATTAAAAGCACCAATAAGACTACTCAAGTCCAGAGACTCGAGCGTCTTGTCTGAGCATTTCCGCGCTGCGAGTTCATATGCGAAATTTGGAGCTGCCGTAAAGTTGGCTTCGTACTTTGAAATCATTTGCAGCCACACTTCGGGCCGCTGCAGGAAGGTGAGTGGCGACATGACAATTGAGCGAGAGGCAGCTCTCACTGTATTGAGAAATCCTCCGATGAGACCAAGATCATGGAACTGGGGGACCCAGAACGCGAAGATAGATTCTGCATTTATCCCTGTTTCTGCTTGCATGAGATCCACATTATGTAGGAGGTTCTTGTGGGTTAGCATGACCCCCTTAGGATCCCCGGTGCTGCCCGAGGAGAATTGTAATACGGCAACGTCATTCGGGTCGACTTGAGCTATTAATCGTTCCTCGTAGAGCGTTTTAGGGGAGATAGTTTCTCCTTCAATCCACGTGAGACCCTCTGGCCACTTAATCTTATCGACAAACCCCACCAAGGCCTTCGACGCGTAAAACCTGGTGTATTGTAGGTAGTCTTTATCCGAAAAACAGATGCGAGCGCCTGTAGTGCTCGTCAAGTACGTGAAGCGCGCGATGTCCTTCTGCGCGGTTGACAAGTTGGGTGGAGCAACAGGGACGGCAATAACACCACACATAAAGCACCCGAAGAGAATAGGAAGGAATTTAAGCCCGGGGGCATAACATAACAGTACTCGGTCACCCTTCTTGTGTCCCTTTGTTACAAGGAACTGAGCCACTGATCTGGCCTGTCGATAAAGTTGAGCGTACGTCAATTGCAGCTCTTCTTTTAAACTAGCATTGACCCAGGTGAATGCGGCCTTCTCAGGATATTTCTCAGCAGCCGACTTGAGTGCAAGACCGAGGGTCATCATGGACGGTGGTTTGACTTCAACCGGAGGCGAGGTTGGTAAATGTAGCGACTGATTAGGAGTATCGGAGAAAAATCTCATCACCAGGTCTTTGCTATACTGGACGCAATTCTCAGTTAGCTCGAGATCGAGCCAGGATCCAGTATAAAAAGTATTATGTTGACCTTGGAGACCTTCTGCTTTGGAGTAAAATCCCCTCGCCATGCTTAGTGAATTAACTATTAAAGATAAGACGAAATGAGATTTCCATGTCACTTACTCTGTTAACGGAGACAATGCAACAAGTAGTGCAACAAGCTTACCGTGCGGGAAAAAGTCCCAATGCTTAGTATAGTGGATCCCTTTAAGGGAACCGCCCATTTTCTCGATATCCTCACGAAAGTATTCAATAACCTTCTCTTGGGGCACCTCGGCGGCGCCGTACGCATAAAAGCTGTATGTTGGAATGCCCTCGTAGGCACAGTAGAATGCTGTGATGTGGCCCACATACGTCTTGTCTTGGCAGTATTTGGGAATGGTTGTCAACCCCTGTTTTGTGGATAAACCTTCAACGGTGGCGATTATTGTATAATAGTCGAAGTAGACCACCTGTCGAAATAGGGTCGCCTCATCAGGCGTGCAATCGAGAAAAGGTTCCGTCTGGCGCGGATTAGTGGCAATTATGAGATAGTCGAACGCCACCGTCTGCTGGTACGGCGATTGCTGGTATGTCACCAAAATCGGACCTAGGTTAGCTTTCGCCAGTGAGCGGTCAACCTTAGTCACGTGTGCCCGCGTTATGACGTTGATTCCCTATACAATGGGATGGTTAGTATGTAATACAATATGGGAGAGGTATTTTGATTATCAGACAGCTACTTACTTCAATCATTTTCTCCCACAGCTTATAGAAGCCATTGGGGAAATAGCTAATTTTATTTTCCGAGGCCTCGATAAACTTTAGGAAATAGGCAACAGGGACGTCAGCGTCCATGTACCCATAACCAGCTGAGGTGAATGCAAGAGCCCATGCATCTCGCAAGTACTCTAATTGCTTTGCGGTAAGGTACTGCCCGATAGGAGGGAACAACTGCTCCTCACTTAAGATTCCGTGTCCAGGATTTGCGACCGCTTGGGTATGGGAACGTTCCCCTAAATAATGATTGATATGGGGCAATAATTTTTGGTACTCGCAGATTAATGAGGTGTCCTCATGGATGAGAACACCTCGGTCAATGTCTAATGCACGCCCTTTAAACGGCTCGAGGGGACAAGATAACTCTGAGGCGAGCTCGCGAATGTTGTGATAATTTGTGCCCACCATCAAGGCCCCCTCGTCATATCCACGCCCTCCCACTTCAAATGAAGAACTTTTGCCGGAGATGTGGGGAGCGGACTCAAGGAGTGTGATGTTATTAAATCCCTGCTTGCGCAGAAAATATGCGGATGATACGCCCGCCGGACCAGCCCCAATTACTCCTATGCGTGAAGTTTTAGAAAGTTGTGTGTGTGTGTTTTGTGTGTTCATTGTGTAGTGTATTATTATGATGATATGAAGAGGGAGAGAGAACAAGGACTAATAGCGGTTACTTTTTCGTAAATATTAAATTAGTTAAAGGGAGAAGGAAGACGCTCGTGTTCCATTTATAATAGTTTGGATAACAATCCTTGAGCGATGGATTTTCATTCATATTGTTTGTAGTTGGGTTGAATGGGATATTTGTGATAATGACAAAGTTGTGTTACCGGACAATGCTATGATATTGGGCAATCATATAATTATACATTTGTATTATTATTATGTGTATTATACGATTAATGCGAATAATTACATATAAAAAGTAGTAGATAATTAGTATCGCTAACAAGGCACTCGCTATGGGATTAGAGTATTTGTAATAGTATTAATAATAATATAGTAAGAGAAGCAAGTAGATGTATAATATAGCACACGATGGGGTAAATGTATAATAGCACGATGGGGCAGATATTATTCGTCATACGATTTCCCTTTTTTCTTATACCAAACTTTATTTTCAATTGGGAACATTTAAATCTCTTGTGGAACAAACAAATTTACCCATGAATGAACCAGATTATATCTATTAACCCCATAATTAGGTATTAGCGTTGCTTCCCCCAGTAATTGGATGCCTACTACGTATTAGTGCAACTAGTTCAATGACAATGACAAAGAACAATTGGATAAACGTTGATTTTAACCCGGGCACTTTAATGTAGCCATGTGTAATGCTGTTGAACTAGTTAATGTTAATGTTAATGTTAATGTTCCCTGTTATTATATTCGAGTAAAACATGTCTAGTAAAACTACACCTTGCAGGTAACACCGATTCTTCAAGGTAGGGAATTTCTACGAATGTGTATTTTTCTTTATTTGTTGATTAATATTAAGACGAGAAACATATCTATTTCCTGTTTGTTTGAAGCCTTTTCTTGTAGTTCGTAAAGTTGTGAATATAATAATAATCGTAATATACTATTATTGCCGATTCATTCTCATCTTCATTAGGCATGACACCAAAAAAACCTGTATTTAAAATTAAGTTCCCAACAAAGCAAAATCCCTTGAAGCATTCATAGTATTGCTCGCCATTACATCATTTCTCCATTAATGCAAGTTATTGGCTCTACGTATACAATGAGGGAACGACAATACTTGAAGAACTTACTTGAATAATCCCATTACTGTTCACAGTAATAAGTGAATCATATGTCAATTGGCTTATATTCTGCCATTAACATTTTATTTGGTTAGTCTGTGGGCTAGTGCAAATCTTTGCATAATGATTGTTCTCGGACCTCTGCGGAATAAAACTTGTATGAGATGAGTAAACTTTGCTGTTGTGCTACAAAATCAAACCTTTTTTGTCAAGTACGCCGCCGAAATACGAATTATTGGTTCCGTAGTCGATCGTCGTCTATTGTTTTTGCACAACAGTATTGTTCTCCTTCCAGCAACCAAGAGGGGGCTATTTAATCTATTCGATACAATCCCTTCCTTCCTAACTCTATCATGTTCCAAGAGGGCTTGCTCTCGTGAAACGTATACGCCTTCATACATAGGCATGATGCTCCTGATATCTTCCATATTGTTTGCCTCACATGCGCTGTTCTTGTGATAAGTGCGGTTTCTTTTATCTCCCCAATTTCGAATATTCCATCATGTGTAACATTAACCGCTCTTATCTCCAATCCACGGGTAACGACGACAATATGAAAAAAATTGTTAATATTGTCTCGAACGAGATGATGGTTGATTGGTAGTGTATTACACACTTGTCTAATAACGTGTTACGAAGACTATAATTAGCCATTATATACTGTACATCTCAACGCAGTCTCACAATGTCAGCCGATCACATCAACAACCACCTATTGGGTGAGAGGACAGATGGCAAAATTAAACACCTTGAACGTATAGAACAAATGTATGTCTTGCAATGCAATGGTATTTGGCCCCACTCCCTCCACACACAGAATGTTAGTAAAGTATTTTAACTTTGTTTTCTTCTACTTTACTGAAAGAGAATGTCTTCTCCATAATAATAATCATAGAATTTTTCTCATCCCAGTTGCATTACTCATCCTATTAATCTGACCCACATCGCAATTTCGTAAACACAACTGACAACCGAGTTCTCTTTTATTTATGTGAGTGATCTCAATTTTGTCTTTGTCGAATTGTGTTTGCGCAAATGCGTCAAGCTCGTAAGGCGATATTTATTCTGGTAAAAAATGCTTATACGCACAGGACGTGATTCCAAAGAAATTATCAAAAGCCATTAAACCAAAGTAATAATTGCCTATAATACAATACTCATTTTGAGAGCTGAGATAAGCCTATTAACAAGCTCCGCTAGCTGCTTATGTCAGCACATCTGTTCGCGACGTTTTCATGTACTTTACTATCACTCGAAATGTTTTCGGGCTAATGTCAACACGCCAAATTGGGCAATGCAACAATACAATATGTGATCAATAGATTGCGTTAGGATGCCCGATAAAGGTCCTTGATCCGAAACTAAACTATAATATTTCAGAGCGTATGAAATAGAATGACTTTTTGACAAGTAAAAACCGTGTCTCTCGCATATTTGCAAAGCTTGTCAGTTAACGGAGAGTGTCGATTATTCAAGACCTTGTACGACTGGCTTGAATTAGAGTTATGTGAGGTATTCGTGAGCAGTATCTCAACAAAGGTAGTTAATTTTTCCGTCTTGGCATTATTGATCGGCAGAATAAAACGACAGATCGATCATTATAACATACTAAAAACTAATATCCCGCATCGAAGATTACGTTAACAAAGCTCGCTTATAATTACTTGTATTTTTTTACAGGACTCGTTTGTAAAGCGACACCTATTCGAACAAAATAGCATTAGAACATACTGTATTACGATGACTAGTATTAGGTTCTGCCATTAAATTGAAATATTAATACAAAGGTGATCTTCAAAATCTATACTTAGAAGGGACTTGTGCTGAAAGTATAATAGCAATGATTCAAACTAACGTATGTATTTGTTTGGAATCACTCTTGTCAGTCATGATTCAACTGATTGTAGCTACGACAATCTCAAGATATTGTCATGGGCCGGCAAAGACAATTTGCAAGCTCTTCTTTATGAACAATAGATCGACAACGCCGGATACAATACAGTACATCAAAATTCCATTATTCGGAATAATAACACATTTCCTCGTTTCAAAAGTATTCATATAATTTGAACAAACAACTGAGCAGGTAGCAAAAATTTAGTTTTTTTTTTTACAATTCGACTATGTTGGAATGCGTAGCAAAATCAAAGGTGACGCTTTTATTTACGTTAGTTGGCATTGGTGATGAGCTAAGACAGGCATGTTGTTAAATATAATAACCGACATATTAATACGCATCGTATCCAGAGAGCATCAATATAAGAGACCTGAGAATTAGCTTTATTTGGAACTTGCTTCTTGTCTTAGCAAATAGGCACTGACAATTACGAGTCTCATTAAATATATTAAACTAATACAGAGCATCTTTTATACTTTAGCGAATTGTTTAATTCGCAAAAAATTATTACAATCCCATCGTTTGTTTCTTTCCAGAGAACTGGAAGCCTTGATTTTATCATGCGATTAGTCTTAGTCACCAGTTGAATTTATAACTTTTCTCTCTTCTCGTTTGCTGCCAAAAAATGCTTGCATGGATATGTAAATTGCTCTACACAGTGAACCGCAATTTGACTAAATGAAGTTTTCTGGGTAATAAAATTCGATAATCTTTTCTCGTTTTGGGAGTAAATCGTAGCTTGATGAAATTGATGAATCGTTCGGCATTCGTTAATAGATGAGCCAATGGAATCGACAAAAATGCAAACATATCAGCATATATTCGCTCTATTACAAGTATCGAGAACGTTTTATTCCAGGCAATTGTGGATAGTATTATTCTTTTGAAGAGCGAATGATGACAAACTCTGAGGTTCCTATGGTTTGATGATGCGCTTGCATACATTATGCAAAAGAATTTGAACGTTGGGTATTCTGCTATAAATGCCCTTATTAATTTGAGGGTAAAAAAAGGCTCACAGACTATATGGAATACGCACGACAAACTACTTTGACATTCGATGCGTACTTCTACAGATAATACAGTTTCTGTTTGAACAGGCGTCACAACGAAAACATCGTTGCGTATTGTTATCATATTCAAATTTGCGGTAGTAAATTGTTGATATAGTGTGTTACGAAAAAAATTGCTCTCGGAATTTTGCATAATAAACAAGATACGCGTTGAGTATTGCCAACACGATACTATTTACTGATTCAGTAAACGTTTAAAACTTCAGATTGTCAGACATTCCTGGACTTGCATTATCGTTAACTCGCGACCGGAGGCCCAGCACCAAACAATTCTTTATTATTGGCTTAATGACACTCAATTACCAAGGAGATACACCAAAATCTAATATTTTTCTTCATACAATTAAGTATACTCTTAAAAACTCTGACATACAGAATCTGTCGAACACAGGAGGGAAAATAATCCTTAAAAGGTTATGCAAATTGGTATCTTGTGCTCTTGGACCATTTACACTGAAACACTTGCTTACTGACATAAGGATGTGCAATATTTTGCAAACCCAGCTCTCTCACCTGCCCAATGCATGTATAACAGGAACTGGCGCTTAGAGCGAACAAAAATAGCTAAGATCAGGATACTGGTAATTACTAATTAGGTTTTAAATTTTAACTAATACTAAGATCAGTCAAAATCAACTTAAATTGATAAAATATAGAATTATATGAACAAAGCCAGTAATACACTAGTAACGCAACGTCGTGCCTCAGAAGGAAATAAAAAGCACTTACCGAAATATGATTTAAAGCACACATGTTGTCAACACCAAGAATGGAGATTCAGGTTATTGATTGGCTGTCCAATAGCCCAGACCCTTAATTCCATAGAAACCATATGACAATAATCAAGAAAGTGTTGAAAAACAAATGCCAAAGGGACAATAATAATAAATTAAAGTTTATTTAGTTGAGACGGTAAACAACTTAGTGTTATAATGAAAATAATATGTAAGCTTGTTTTGGAAAGAACGAAGATAGAAATTTTGTATTAATTTTTATTTATAATAAAGGTACGTTAAAAGCTTTCTAAAACATCTGGAATCGTTTAAATATCTGTTGAGTTATGCAAATTTTTGTAACTAAGAAAAAAAAAACCACTCTGTTATATCCGGTTTGGACTTGTATTCTCTTCCTCCGCATGTATTGTAGATACAGTCAAAGCTGATTATAACGAATTCGACGGGACCAGAGAAAATATTCTTTATAACCAGAAATTCCTTATAACGAAGGACACATTTTATAGCTAAGATTATGACTATTTATAATTGGCTTGGAAAAATCTTCGTTATAAACAGATCTTCGTTATAACCGAAGTTCGTTATAGCCAGCTTTGACTGTAGCTAAACTGGGGCTTTAGCGAGCGCCTTGTTGTGAATAAAAATTTTTCGCGATAGTTATATCCAGTACATGTTTTATTACTTAATACAAGCGGGATTTACTTACGGCACGTTATTGTCTCGCATTAATATTAAACAGTTGGATGAGTTGATCGCAAACGGAAATTCGCAGTGAGCTACAGTGTATGTTAAACGAATAGGCCAAACGTTTAAGAGTGTTTCGTTCGTCAGGTTAAAGAACCCTTTGAATTATCAATTAACATAATACACTACATTTAAACAGATGTTTATGTAAGAGAATTGCAATTGGTTGTGCTAAAGAAGCATTGCATGATATTGTCACTTAGCATTGTTATTGCATGAGATCAAGGTCGTTGTTACTTCACAGAAATCTCTATGGTAACTGGGTAGATCTTTACTGTTAGAAGAACAACAACAACAACAAGGTAATTTAGTACCAATAACAATAACAAAAATAATGACAAAAAAGCCTTTTGGATACGGATTTTGTAGCAGTGACGAATTAATGCATTCCTTATGTTAATAACTTCCGATGGGCTTCCTAACTACCATAAATTCTAATTCATTTGCAATATTAGCAATACTACAAACTGTTATGTATAGATTCGAAGTTGAACAGTTTATTTATTATCTATTACTATGTCTATTGTTGTCTCCCGACCCGAATTATTATTTAAATTAATAAAGGCTAAATGCCACACAAATAACAGCCAACATCGCTGTTAATAATGTGACGCTGGTGTTTGTCACTGCAACAGATGCATTATTCGAATTGCTTGATGGCTTGTTGGTTGCGCTTGCAGCAGAATTAGTGGTGGTGGAAGTGGTTGTGGATGTGTTGCTTGTGTTCGGATCAGCACCCCCACCTCCTGTCGTCCCAGCGGGCGAATTATCTCCAGGGGTAGTAGAATTCCCAGGCGCATCAGGTGAAGGAGCATACGTGGGTTGTGGTGCTGCAAAAAATAAAAAAAAAAATAAATTCAGTCAGTTGACCTGAAAAAGCTCAAATGCTATACGCAAAGTACCAACCAGGTTGGCCCAATGGTTTTACGGTCCCCTTCCCGTTAAATGTAAAGGCATGTGAATATCTGAAAATCAAACGTGGCTATGGTCAGTAACCAGGCTAACCCATCGAGACTAGTATGGCTTGCAATATGTATCCGTATTATTTACCTCCACCATTTGTCAGTCCCAATGCGAATGAAATAGTCATTTCCCTGTGGATAGTCGGGAATGTTGGCCCAAGTATACGTTTGATCTTGCACAGGAACATTTGTTGCAACGTGTGCCGCTATGTTGGCGTTCTCAAACTGTCCTTCCATCAAGTCTAATAATAAACAAGAAATACGTAAATTTTCGGTTTTCTTTTCATCAATACGAATCAGTCAATATCTTACCGATGTTAACCTGGGGGACGTCAGGTGCAGCGGCATTAAAGCCTTTATCCTTGTTGGTCAAGATGATCCATGTTATCTTTCCGTCTTGCCCGGACGCCCAGACTGTTGTGCCAATGGGATTGGTAATCTGTCAGTAATTGATAAGATTTAGTTTGTGTGCGGTGTTAGTTCGCTTACAGAATAATTTGTTAACGTACGCTCCAGTCTGATGCGGCGGAGACTAAATCGAGAATGAGGAGGAGAAGAGGGATAACGAAGACAGTCCTCATGGTGAATTGCTGCTTAGACGAGGAGAGTGAAGAGGAGAGTGAAGAGGAGACTGAGACTGGATTTTGTTAAGGAAAGTGGAGCTTAGGAGCTCTAGGTAATATTTAGCGGATGAGTAAGGATAAGCATGTCAAGGAGCATAGGAAAGCTGCTTAAATTGAATCATAAATACGTTGTGTACTGTTCTACAATGCGATAAACGAAAAAAATGTTATCAAGAAATGCTCATGTGGTGGTGTCGTTGCGTAATACTATGTAAGTACAGTAACATAACCATTGATCACAACAGCAGAGTAAATTTCCAATTTGCAGTTTATTTACGGAGCTATCAATGCCTTGTGAACTATCTTCAGCGGCTTCATAGGTGCCCTCATATTGCTGTTGTGTCTTTGTTGTCCAATTAAATGATATGCGCACTGTTATTTCCGTTGTATGCCGTGCACTATAAATTATTGCCTATTAAAAGTAGTTATTATTATCGTTACACTTTAATGCGGTGTTACACGCGGCGATCTCTTTGCAACCAGCATTTGAAATATTTCGTGCCTTTTGTTCCGCTACTACTTTCAAGTCTCAATGTGATTGTGTTTTTGAAAAAACTGCATCAACTCCGTATTTAGGTCTGTGAGAACTGTCATAAACTCGGAACTGAATTCCATTGCACTCTCCACCAGATTGCATTTCTGTATATATTGTCGGACTTTGCGAATGCTGACAATCAAGTCATCCGTCGGAAGGGATGGCGCGGATCGTGTCATCATCGATTGACTGGGTAATGATAGCATGCTCTCGTGAGAAATACTATGCAGCCTCACGGTGCGCGATCGTCTGTTGTTCCCTCCAAATGCAGCAATCCGTGGACTTGCTTCTAGTTTGATGTTATTATTAATAGAATAATTGGTGGCCATGTTTTTGGTAAATTTCATGATAAGCTCCTGATATTCCTGTGGCACTATAGTTCGTATAACTTCTGGATGATGAGTATGCTGTACAAAATAGACCTTTTGGGCATACAGTCAATGTTAGCGCAATGGTATGCCTTGAGACAAGAAATTACTGACGTACAAATACCGACTGTTTGTGCGATTGACTCGTGCTGAACTACCCAATGACTATTACGTAATAGCTTGTTACAGATGAATGCAAACGCATTAAATGTAGCCATCTAGAAACAAATGAGAAACTGATAACTGTATTCTACTTCTTGACATCAATAGTCAAACCAATGATTTCTGTGGTTACCTTATTGTCTTCACCAAGTTCTAAGGCTGCACATTTACCTATGAAGCCGCAAACAGGCATCAGGCATACACAGCCCGCAAAAAACGAATTTGAAGAGAGCCATCTAGCTATCGAATCCAATGTCTAAATAAAAACTTACATATCAGCAGAAATGCCTACTAAAATGTGCGAGTTGAACACAACTCACGTGCATACTATCCGTCGCAGACAGTGGCTGGAGGCTTGTTAGCAATGCTAAGGATGCCTCGAGACTAAGGACAAGTCGCTTCGATGACCAAATAATAAAAAGATGGTTATGATCAAGGACACGTAAATAGTACCGGTAGTGTACGTTTGTACCTCTAAGTTCATCTTTGATATCTTTGCGATGTTTTCAGAAACAGCAAATCCCACAATCTTTCGCAAAGTCCCTGTGGCCAGGTCGATGAGTCTAGTTTTGATTCCAGATTCAACTTCTCTATTTTTCGTAATATGTCTTACGAGATGGATGACTTCTGCCTGTAGGATACATAGAATTAATACGCGTGAATACTGGAATAAAACATTAATCTTTATAGTTACGAACTATCGAAAATAAGACATCATAAAGTGATGATGTCTCTTCGTCCATCAATCGATTCAAAAACTTCCACGCGTCCGCACACGCGCTAAGCAGTTTCTGCACAGTATATAAATATCATTAGAACGATTGCCATCGCATCGTAAAACTTTGACAAATGGTCAAACCTTTTTATCTATATCTGCATCATTTTCAATAATTGCTGTACAATATCTACTCAGGCATTTCATGGCGTACTTATCGGCGATATTCAACTAGTGCAGACATTGTATACAGTTAAATACAGCCTCATGAGCTGTCAACTAATCTTAAGCCAAACCTGATTTTCCGGTGACAGGTAATAAGTTAAGCGATTGATAAGTCTTCGCAATCTTCGGTGAGGACGAGAGTGGATTGCTAGATGTGAAAGCTGTTGACAGGCCCATGGGCACAGCATTAATATAAGCTTTCATTTAAAGTAAATATCGAACGAGATCCTTACCAAATCTATCAGAAATTGAATTTGGTTATCTAGCTCTGTTGAATTCAAAGATCTAGCAACACAACACCAACAATCAAAGATTATCCCACACAGAAGATGACTTCTTGACAGTAGTAACGCTTCCAACAGCCTTATTTCCCAAACAACAAATAGCGTCGGTGACAGAATGTTTCCCAACACAGTTATGGTTACAACTATTTGAACGTACAGCGCGTCATTGACTGGGCGAGTGTTTTCGTCTATCGAATCTGATAGTTCGGAGTAATCATTAAACTTTGGATTCCCTGATGTAGTAACGCATTCAAGGAAATAATCATCTACAAGTTTAAAGAAAGTTCTTAGCAAAAAACAATTTTGTGTCCCTGTTTCACTATTCGTTGGTTCTGACACAAGGCGAGTTTGAATCTGGATTGGATAGCCAAAGAAATTCCGTAGTATTGTCTGTAGGTACTGTATCTTGGCGTACATAATTTCCACTTCCCCTATCGAAGCCGCAGTGGAAGATTCATCCACAGTAATTGTATAGTTAATAAAGCTACAAATAGCTTTTATACACAGATGTTCTTCTTTCAGGCTATTCACTAGAGCCAGAAAGACATTGTTTATCCCAGGAACGATTCGATCGTGCAAAATACGCATTGCTTGCGTTGACAATTGAAACCGTGTATAGTTTTCCGGTGGCAGTTTGCTATTAAGAAGCACCATTAGCTTTTTAATTAACATGAAGCTAAGATATTTGATATCCAAGATTACCTTCTGATGTAAATTAAACATCTCCAGAGTTCTCCCATTCGTTCCTCATCTTTTACAATAAACTTTGCGTAGCATTTGGCTATATCGAGCAGATGGGCCACATAAAATCTAACGATAGCCAACTGTCGTCCTAGCTGTTTGTTGCTTCCTATGTCATTATTTGCTATGTCTACACCAGCTAAAGATGACAATAGTTTCCCATGATTTTTGTGTAGTTCACGACATAAACTGCGTAATACAGGGGACAGCTATATATGCATATTTGTGTGTTAGCATCATGAAAATACAAAGAAAAGTAAAGCAGATGAATAATATGATTCGAAACCGTTATCGCTTCCTGAAAGTATTGGCAATCGCATTGAACAGATAATTTGACAAAGTACTTCCATAAAAGATTGTACCATTGAAAGTCGGCAGCAGCAATATCCGCTATGGTGATAAGAGTATTGCAAACTACAATAAAAAATGCTATGAAACTTGCTTTCTATTACAGTACTGTGAAATCAACTAGCAGATACCATTGGCAATATCATGATATAATGACGGTCTTCGATCATCCTTAATGGTACCGATATTTAGGGTATACTCCAAAAGAAATATAAGATACTTTTCCAGCGTCGAGTGAGCTTTTCTTAACCAATTAGTTATTTCTCGGCTGAGGTTGTCCTCCTTAATAAATTCTGTGCGACCCAGCAGGTGCTGTACGAAGATTATTGAAGGCACTTTTGTTAGTACAGCATATGAATGTAAAGACCGACCTTTGCAGTCATGAGTATTCCTCGAGCAGACTTGATAGTGCAATTGCGTAGATAATCAAATATGCTCGCGTCTGAACTTTCTTGTGAGTTAATAATCAGTTCAGTATAGTCGAGTGACTGCTTGAATACACAATGTGTCCTCGTTATGCAAGTGCATAGCAGGTCAAGGTACGACATATGAAACTAAATAAACAAATATATATAGAATCAATGTGATAGAAGATGGGCAATTAAGATGGACTTTAAATTACACTCACAGGTACAAATGTCAACGAGATAGTGGTTGTAGATGTATCGCACAGCACTTCGTCCATCGTTTTCTCTAAATGGTTAGAATACACTTGCATCTAAACCCTGTAAGTGTCGGATTGAATCAAGAATACCATAATGATTTGATCAATTAACGTTGTCGGCTTACTTTCTGGAGTACTAAATTCAAAACGTCCATGTAGTCAGCTGATATATTGTCGTGCTGCAATAACTTATTAATGCTGTCCAACGAAAACTTGCGAATGGAATATACACATTGAGGACTTGCAGCCTCGTGCATGCTTAGAGTTAAGATGCGATATTGGGATGGAAACTGCTATCAATATGTTATATTTTATAGGATATCATCAATAAGTTTAAGACTTGTAAAATATCATCATTGCCAAGGTTTGCAGTTTGAAGGTTATTGATGGCGTTATTGGTAATATTTATTATGTGTTCCTGTTGTTCGATAGTTTCTTGTGAAAAAATTGAATGCGACAACACAGTTTTAAGATACTCCATTTTTGAGGGTCACGAAGGGAAGACGCGATCTGATCTTATCGTTATTATTATCACTTGTGTGACTCGAGTTACCCCGTGACGATGAAGCATGATGTTGAAACACCAATAAAAATAAGGAATGGTATAACGGTTATTTACCAGAATTGGTCTTTTATTTACGATAACACGTGACATAACCTAGTCATTAATATTTGAATGCAAAAACTTCTTAAACTTAAAACTGAACTCGCATTTATGCATAGCGCTTCACGATCGAATCTTATTATTCATATTGCTTTAATAGTATAATAATGGGTATATCCGTTATATTAATATTAATATCGAGCCAAATAATTAATTAAAAGTCTATATTAGTAAAATTCCATCCAAGAAAAAAGTCGACTTTCATTGCGTATCAATTATAATTATACATTCATTTGATGTTGATGAATTCATATCGTTCGTAGCGTACCAAGTAGGGAGAAAAGGCTTATCCATTCGTTTATGTGTTTGTATGGATAATATCGATCTCCTATGCATAATGCTGCCTTCTTGAATTTCAATAATATTTTTTGCAAACGTCGTAAAGAAAAGGGTCAGATTATGTGGTGATTCATCCTACCACACAATTAATATTCTAATGAAGTAGACGTTGTATTGAGTAATCAGTTCTATTGTTTGTGGGAGGTCGTACATTTTTGCCAAGCAGGCTGCATGCACATTGCCGTAATTACGCCCGAATTATTGCGAAACAAATAGGAGGATTTTGCATAGGAGGTTTATATATGAAAACCGGTTTTATTAGGTAAGAATCTCTATTTACTGTATGGATCTTCTTTACGGGCGAGCCTATCTTATATTGTAGTATCAAACGAATATTTTATAAGTTTGAATTCTAGGGTAGTACACCTTACACTACTATGCCAGATTTAGACTCTAAAGTCTTTGTTTGATCTTATTGTAATCTATTTATATATCTGTAAACATAATAAAAGGTGGCAAGAGCATTGACATGGATTCATAGACTATACATCATTAACTCGTTCTTCACTTTTTTTTTCCTTCTTTATTTTTCTTGTGTGTATCTGGAATACACAGACTTTGGCTTGCCCAATATGCCGAAAACAAATCAATACATAGACATAGAATTAGCTGCTTATAATAATATTTTTAAACAAGTCTCTGGACAAACATTTCGTCAAAAATGGTTTATACGATGCTTTATTCTCGCCATTTGTCTCTTGGTCTGGAACGCAACTATCTACAACAGCAATAAAAATAATATTGAATATGTTGAAGAAATAATGTCAACAGATAGCTTTGACGAGGCGGTAAGCATATATTACATCTGATCAATAGCGCTACGGACGATACAACGAGAATAATCAGATATCTAAGATTATCTATGCTAATATCCTGTGATGTTTCATGTCCTACTTTATCAATTCAGTCTGTTCTCGAAGTAGATGTCGGCAATACAACCGAAGTGTCCAGCATGACCGAAGAACGGATAAATCGTAAATATTGTGGTTCCTCCATATGCCGATTTATATTTCCATTTGTCATAAAAGAACAAGAATCAAAAGCACGGGAACACTTGAGAAATATAATTAGTTTTGCTCAACGAAGCAATCGAGTAGTAATCTTACCCAACGTTGGTAATGCAAGACTGGGTGGATGTATGTCTTTTTCGTTTGATTATTACTACTCTATCGAATCGCTTCGACGAAGTTCTCCAAAGACCGTGTTCATCACGCAGGATCAATTTCAATCATGGAACCAAGAGATCAACGAGATGAGAGCTAGAAGACCCACCGCAAAAGTTGTCTTACTGAGTAGTCAGAAGTCTAAACAAAACCAAGTTGCATCGGAACAGCTTGATATCGAGAGACTCAAGAAACGGTTTTGCTTGCAACCGTTTGACTATTTGAAATATCACGACGAAGATGAACGAACCGCTACTGCACTAAGTTTACTGACGAGTCGCGAGTCCGTTTGGTCCAAATCAGCCACTCGGCGGGCTCAAGTCGAACAGTTTATTGTCGATAATCTTCAATCCGTTGAATCGGACGTTCTACTGCTATACTATGACCTCAGATATTCTTGTCTTCGTAATCTGCCTGCGCCGGCTGAATATGCTGATCATCTAGTCGATCAAGCAAAGGCCGCAACAGCTTCACTGCATCCATATGTGGCCATTCATTGGCGGATGGAAGGAGCTGACTCAACTAAATTGCCCGAATGTAGCTATGATCTCGTAAATTATATCCAACAGCTTAAGAAAAACTATGGAATAAGTAATGTATATATGGCTACTGATTTCCCAATTGATGGTGATGCTATGCATTCAGCGACATTTAGGAAGTTTAACGAAAATCATCACAGAGCGGCAGAAATACTCAAAACCAATATGGACTTCCATACTTGGAAGCATTTGGAAGCTTCTCTTCCTCCTTTGAATGAGACAAAGTTTTTAGCAAGGGGCAAACGCATTCCTGTTAAGAATAATGGATCGGGGGTGTTGGGAATTTTAGATAAGATAATTCTGACAAATGCTGATTGGTTTGTAAGTGGTCCAGCTGAATGTAGTAAGAAAACCAGTTCTTACACTACGCAAGTTGCAACAGAAAGACTTGCAATTGCAAGAAAGAAATCTGCTAATGGGCCTGGTATGGGGTCAATGGACATTAACTTTTTAAATATATGGGATCGATGGTAGTAATAAAAAGTACATATAGATTAGAGAATACAATAAAGTTACGGCTTATAACACGCAAAACCAAAAAGTGTGACACTCGCTTATTCACAACGAGGTGCTCGCGAGAGCCCCGTGTAAGCCGTTTTTATCTATCTACCAGGAAGAGTATTTAGTAGGGAGGAGGGGAATTGAATTCTACTGGAGGATCTATTGATCGAAGAAGAATTTGGTCCATGTTAATCTTAAATAAATAAATAAATAAACAAACAGAACTGCGGCGCAGCGAGCCGAGTGGATCGCGTGGAGAAGAAACATGAGGCTCGCTTGCGAGTTCTCGCAGCAATAGCAACTAGTCAGCCAGGCGAGCCAAATTTTGTGTTGCTGATGATGTATCATAATAATAATAAATAAGGATCGTCATACTGAGCATGGCGGCAGCATCACAAGGTGTCTACCAATTGTTTTTTGAAACTTTCAACACACGATTTTGTAAATAGCCACAAAAACATAAGTGTATAATGAATGCGTATACAGCGAACCGTAGAAGCGCACGTTGGTTGTTATGAAAAAATGACCAGCTATTTCGCGTAACCTTTGTAGAAGGTGACTGTTTATTACTGATTGGCACGATGATTAAGTATGTGAGAGTGGTAGCGAGAGTGATAGGGATAGAAGAAGAAACACTAATCACTGAAAGCGTTCAAACTGTCACATCAATAGCCTGATGTCTGTAAGTTGGATGAACCGCGTATCCCGTCTCAATCACATAAATCAAATTGTGCATAATAGTTAGTGTGTGGAGTCTTCAAGATCCTACAGACTTAGAGAAGTTCATGAGTGTCAAACCACTAAGTAAATATAGGGAGAGTGCATTATCAATGGACCCTTGATATAATTCGAAAAAATTCCGGTGAGGAATTAAAATCAGACAATTCTTTAAACTGCAAGCTGTTTTTTCAAGGGATGTTTTATGTGCCTTGTTGAGATTAGAAACAAAATTGCTACTAGGCAGCTGCAATCCAATTGTCCATTATAGCACATATGCACAGTGAAAGTCGATATAACGGACTATCGATATAGCGGACACTAATTATAACGGACTTTTTCTCTGGGACGGAATTTCGAGTGTCATATTAAAATTCTATTTAATAAAAATTCGATATAACAATATAAGGACAAGACTAGTTCGTAACACAAAATATTTATGCTCCATATTCCATATTAATGTTAAAATGAAGCAGTCCATAAACAGATTAATTATGCTCTTGATGAAAATAAAATTACTCGGCAAAGGCCCTGATGGTATGCTGAACATGGTTTTCAATTACAATGGAATAAAGAATTGAATAGACATAAGATTATGTGGGGCGCTGAAAAGTTCTGATAATTATAATGGGGCTCTATCTCAGAAATTGGCGTTTGGCTTTGATACACATAATCTCAAGGAATAAAGAAAAAAAAAAGATGACTGAAATCCGTTGTTGAGAAATTGCTCCTTCTTTATATTACGCCTTATAAAACAATCCCAGTCAGATAAGCCACGAAAACGAAATACTATGTTCTTATTTTTGGAAGAATGGTCGCGATGTAACCAAAATTTGCCAATAGATTAATTAGTGTTAATATTAACAATGACCAGGTTTTGGGCATATGTACTACAAAGTCTTTTTACTCTCCATAAAATGATAGTTTAATGCGAATAGAATTTTTACTTGTGTCATCCAAACGCACATGACGTCAGATGTTCACTTTGTCGAGAAATCTTTATTATTATTATTATTATTATTATGGCCAACATTGTATCTCCACTCAGTCTTATATATAGGACTCGATTTTCTACAACAGACGTCTACATTTTCGATATAACGGCGAATTCATCCTCTTACATAGTATCCGGGTCACAGAACGAAATAAAACTGTATGATCGTCAAACTTTAAATAATACTCGAGTACTTCCCTTTCATAAAGACTCCATTACAAAAATAAAGAGTCAAGGAGATTTCTACTTGATATCAAGTTCAAAGGATGGTCATATTGCATTTTGGGACTTGAGGACCACCGACACACCTTCGATAATTTATCACGGTACATAATATAATGAGCTTTCGATTGCTGATATATACAATATGCTAACTGCCGTTTCTACAGCAACGCACGCTGAGCCATTGCTGTCTTTCGACATTAATTTCTCAGAGACGCTTCTCGCGGCAGGAACCGAGCTTGTTGCGGAGGATGCCAAAATTATCTTTTGGTGAATAGGCTTTGTGATTGCTACATATGAAATGTGATATAAAACTGTTAACTGTTGTGTACTCATAATTGAGCCTTACCTGATGAACAGGGATATACGTGCGTCATCCATAATAACCGAATTCACAGAGTCACATAGTGACGATGTCACGAATCTTCAATTTCACCCAATATCTGCCACTCGTTTGTTGACGGGAGCAGAGGATGGAATTGTGTGTAATTACGACATAAGTAATTTTGACGAAGACGAGGCATTGGTCTCAGTAATAAATTCGGAATCCACAGTACATAAAGCCGGATACTTTGGTCCGCAAGGCGAATATGTCTATTGCTTGACGCATACTGAAACATTTGGTCTGTGGTCGATAGAGAGCGACGCCTTGTGTAATTTTGGAGATGTTAGATCGTTCTCATCACCTGGAGTCTGTTCGATCGATTACGCAATTGACTGCTATTACAATAATAATACGCAGAGACTATATTTATTAGGAGGATCCAACGGGTAAGCAGCTGTTGCATAACATATGCTTTATTATGTGTGCTCACGTTTCTCATTACCCTTCATTGATGCCAACAGGGGAGATATTTCCATAATACATGTAGCTGTGAATGAATTGCAATTCTGTCAGGTGTTGAAAGGCGGACATACTGAAGTTGTTAGAAGCATCTGCTGGGATCCTGAGGTGTGCTTGTTATTATCATTGCAAGCGAATCTTCCGCATAATCCAAATGTGACATGTTGTATCTATTCTTCTCTTTTCTTTTAGATAAATACGCTATTGTCCGGAGGTGAAGATTCCGTGTTATCTTTATGGGCGACAATATAAAGGTATTCATTCATGATATCGTAATCTACCTTATTGCGAACGTCAATATTATTTTATTACTATAAAACAATCTGAAACTAATACTACACGTGGACAACGTTTGATTACATACATATGAAGATATTAACGGAACGTAACAGGAACTACGCAAAACGTCATATCACGGGCATTTATTGTTTCACTCGTGGAGAATCTTTATGTTGATCAGGCTTTTGGCTGCAACCATGTCAATAAACCAGCCTGATGCTTATATCTATTCGGACAGTAAGATCTGTTTAATAGTCGGTGCTCGCAAATGAGTCACAGTACTCAATTGTTCATATTACTCGATCGCGTCTGTCATCATCTGATCCTGGCTGCTAGATGATTTATCTATTTGCCGTTTCACAGTTTCCACAGACGGTCCAGCATAGCCCGGATCATCGTTATTTATAATGCGCTTGGCGTGTAAGATATAACCACCACCGCCGGATATAGTCATCTCTGGATGTGTACGTCCAGGCAATACCTGACGCAAGTAACGCACAAAGTCATTGAATGAATACAAATACGAAACGCTTACTTTATAATTAGGACTTACCTGATAATTGCGTAACCAACTTTCGGTAATCTCGGGGTTAATACACTGTTTAGACATTCGAAGATAAGTGAACGCGTCTACCAATACCTAATGGATAGTATGTGATTATAAGTTTGATAGGTTTAGAATAATACATATTCGTGGAACGTCCCCTACCTCTTTGTGTATAGAATATATTACAATTGGTCTCGATCCCGCTACGTAGGGAAGCAAAGCCTCTAGAATCGACTTCGGTTGATATTGACTGGCGACCAGTAAACTGCATTGCAATATTGGTGAAAAAAAAGTAGCTGAAAAAGATCTCAAATTCCGCATAGAGCCATACAAACCCATCAAATTCCCCTTGCCAAAGAGCCTCTCTTGCATCATTAAGTCTTTCGTATCGCATCTTCTTACGCAAATAATATTCGAGATCTTTCTCTTCTAATTTCGATTCATCTTTATATAAGAAATCCTCTGTTGCGGCAGAGATGTAATTAATTAATTAATTGTTCCTTAGCTCTGATTACCAATAAACATTAAAACGCAGACTTACGTTCATTGTCATCTTTAAAGACCTGTATCCACGACAATGTCTTTAGTGAATCAGTAATCTTCTTCGTAAAATTCATGTACTTTATTATATCATAATTAGGTGTCTCGTGCTCGTGAATTCCCAAAACAAAACCATATCCTTTGATTTAAAAGTTTTCTTTTGGTTACGTTGAGTTGGACAGGGAAATTGGTCAAATAGAAAACCACATATTCAACATGACCAACAGACATCTTTAGAAAAAGAGATCCCATACCTCCCAGTCTCTCCATTACCCCGGAAATCAACATTCCCCGAACATCATCTACTACAATATATTTGGCATTCGCGTGCACATTCGCCAAAGTTAGAATCTGAGACAGTGTGTCTATTCGAAGATCTCTGTACATGCAAACAGGAATCAAAGTATAAGTATAATCGCAACCATATTCAATACATAATTATAAACAAAACCAACCATTACCTTATCTTCTCTGGGCGATTACTATAAACGTAGCTCCACACGGAGTACAAAGTCGGCTTAACGGGTGTAAAAACTTTTGAAAACCTATCAAAAATTGGATTAATTCCCACATATAAAAGTTTTTCTCATCCGCTATCATACATACTTCGCTTCTTTACGCTTGATATACTTTGCCTTGGAATATTCTGTCTTTTTATTAAAAGTCGAATGACCTTCAACCACCTTCTTGATAATTTCCTATAAATGCAGTTAAACTTATCAAGCACGTGTGACACAGAAATCGAGGCTAAAAACAAGACATACTTGTCCGCCTACTCCTTCTTGCTTCATTCTTTCGATTTCTTCATGAGATAAATTTTGTTTTGCTGGATCATCCACAATGTCTTTATTGTTCGCTTCAGTATCGTCTTTCATCAAAGTAAATATCAGAAACAGACATTCCTACAACACACTGCGTGACAAAATTCACGTACCAACATCGACAAATGCAACATTCTTTATAATCTTGGCTTTCGTTCCCTCGTAAATTTCATAAGAGTATCCGTAAGGATGTCCGATAATGCTATTGGTATCAAAATTACCAAACTTGCCGAGAGATACTTGGCTGAATTGAACGTTTTAAATTAATTCGTAACTCTACCAAGTGAGTATCATGAATGTAAACGTACGTGTCTTTCTTGAGTCTTACTGCTTTAACGTTTCCACTTGGCATTTTCAGCAATACAAACTGATCAGGACAAATGATATGAGAGTCTTCGCCGACCTCTTGTTGACTCTGTCCCTGATGTTCGGTCAGCGAGAGTGGCCTCTCAGCAAATTGGGTTTCCATAATTCCAAATCATGTATATCGACAGACTAGCAAAAGTTGTTGAAGCCGTCTGCCGATCTTTCCCGTAACAAGATTGTCATGATAATTGGGCTTGTAATGACCATGTTAATATTTACATACACAGGGCATTACGAACGCGAATTAAAAGAATGATGACTGACATTAATCATCACATCAGCGTTTCGAACTCACTGTTACGGCTTGATTCATAGAAAATCCTCCTGATGGATGAAGCTATATTGGTCGAACCGATTCTGTATCTGTTTGGAGCATTAATATAGCCATTACATCAAAAGATAATGCAAATGTCGAAGCGAAAATGTTGATGTCCCTTATGAGAAACGTTATAATCTTATTCTTGTTAATCAAATTGTCCGAAGTGTCAAAGTCGACTTTCTTGTTGCCAATAGTTCACCCGTATCACATGTCTGTACATTTCGATACCCCATATTTGGGGAATCAAAAAATTTAGCCCCGAAAACATTGTTGTGACGTAAACGTTCACTTCTTGCAGTATGTCCCATTTAAATTTATCTGGAATTTAAACGTCGGATCGAAAACCACAGAACAGTAAAGCGCAAGAAGCCAGCCTTTTCATTACACAATACTTTCTACGCGTCTTAAATTAATGAAGATAAGCTTTGACACGAAATAATGACATCAAATAATGGCCAAGATAGCTCGAAACAGAACAGAAGTTCTATTGAGAAATTGCGAGTCTTGAATAAAGCCAAAGATCAGCTTGAGCGACTTTTAAATGTTGCCGCAAGTCACATTCTAGCTACAAACATCGGCCAGCCGACAGCAAACATAGATGCTCAGTGGATAAATGAACATGGTAAGTGGAATGACCTGACGACGAAGATGACAAGGATCGGCTGCTCCCCATTTACCACTCAGCTTCCAAGAAGGCTAGTAAATGCAGATGCAGGCAAACGTCCTGGAACGGTCTTGGTTTCCCAACAAACTTCATCGACAAGTAATCCACAAGTTAATACCGGAATGCGCAAGAATTTTGCCAAGAAATCAATGATACCAAAGTCCGATGATTTAGAAAATAACAAAGAAACAAAGTTTTTTGCAAAGAAATCCATGATACCAAAAGAAACACTTGATTCAACTCAAGCAGAATCATCCTTTTCTGGATCTATGGGAACGTCAAAACTACTGAGCGTAGAAATAGACGAAAATAAGCATTTAATGCGAGAAGCTCTAGGGCAGCGACCTTATATGGAAAAGCCAAGAGCGCCGGTGACACCGATATATGCTACATTTAGTGTGGAGAATTGGAACCCAGTTAATTTCGAGTTTATTGCTGAGTTACCGGAACAGTTTATTACTAAACCAAGTAAACAACCTCCAATAAATAGACGTATAGAAGGGTCAAAAAAGACGTCAAAGTCCTGGATCCCTCCAGTGCACACGGGCTTGCCTGAACATGCAGATTGTAATAGGTCTTCTTCATTCACAAATGAGCATACAACGCCTAATGACACTATCGTTCAAAGCAGTTCGACAGCAGGTATAGCTGCGACCAATGATTCTAATGAACTCCCACCTGCCACTGATTTGCTATGTGAAAGTCCGTCAGAAAAAAGGAAACGAGACGATGACGACGACGACGATCCAGATTCATTAGATTATAATAAGCGACTTAAAACAGATTGGCGCGAATTGGCACCAAACTACATAGAAATAATAGATGAGGTTGATAGTAATGGTATAAAAAAAACAATAAACATGACGGGAATGTCGACGGCAACGGCAACGACAACAACGATAGTGTTAATGGTAATTGTAATTATGGCCATGGTAATGACAATGATAATGATGGTGTTGATGGTGATGCTTATAATTATAATGATATTAATGCGAGGAAAGAGCACGAGATATGTCCTGCAGTAGTCCCTTTAGAGGTCGTTGGCTCATTGAGGGAGTCTTCTACCAGTAATGAGCCGCCTGAGAGATCTATTTCCCCACAAAAACTGTCACCCTGTAAGGATGCGCACTTACGGGAAGGAGATGCGCTTGTTGTTGACGAAGATAGTCAGACAGAAATTGGAAGTCAAGACAGTCATAGATCAACTGTTGAGAATTGCGACTATCAAGGGAGGAACGCGATGAGTGAAGATGGTCATAGTGACAGAAACGACGATGATCATGATAGTGAAGTCACCAGTTTGGGAGAAAGTGAAGATATGGGAGTTGACGTTGATTCAACATTAGTGGTAAGTTATTGTTCTGTTTGGGCTACTGTGAAATTTTTTGGAAAGGGATCTCTGATAATGTTCCATTAGTAAACTTGGTTTAGTCTAACTTCACGTTTACTGGCCATTCAATCTGTAATATACTTACGAAAATGTTTGCATATGTCTATACGCATGTTTCTTGTTTATGCTCTAGTCCTCTCGTACAGCTTGCGAAGGTACATGTTTTATGTGGAATTCAATAACATAAATGGATGGTTTTTTGACATCTAATACATTCTTGATTTTGTTAAGATGATTATTTCGCTGAAGATATTGAAGAAATGATTAAGCTGGAATTAAAGGCTACTCAGCAAGAAATGGATGAACGTATTCGATTGGTAGGTAGAAAGCGTCCATTTAGGCGAAATAAAATATTATCAATCAATTATACATTCACATTTCCTAGAGATATGAACGGATTTTTGAAAAATCAGACAATAAATGTGCAAGAAAAAAAATCACAGATAGTGGTACGTTTCTTTTTGAAGCATTTTCTTTGTATCGGGTTAGGGCGATTCGAGATAGAAGTTATTATATGCACAGCGCAAATTATTTGACAATCGTCATTGTGCGCCAAATACTGACAGTACATGATAATGAACGTAAGATATTTCAGGTGATACAGTGCAGAAGACGTTATTAAGAAGAGAGTTACGTGGTATATCGTCTTGTGCCCAAGCACGTCTTGGAATACAGAGTCTATTTCAAACATTACAGTTAGCTTTGGTATTTCACGAAGCAAGTGGAAGTGTAGTCGACATTGCATTCTGCGAAGCCGAACGGTTAGTTTTTTAATTAATTGTTTGTTGCGAATTATGGTATTGGTTATTTATTAGGCTGTTGATGCGGGAGAAATAATTTGGATAATTATACGTCTCTGACAATAAGTTGTTACCTTTGCTTAGTTTGTTCTGATCTTGAATTTCGTTTGTCACAATATTTTATGTCTATTTGTATGTCTCGTCGCCGCCAGTTTAATTTATTTGACTCTATTTTACATCCCGCTAGTAAAACTCGTGTTGCAATTTGCTGTGCAACAAATGATAATCCAGATTATAACACTGAAGGCAACCTGAAATTTTACGATCCGACATCGAGTACATTGTATCATTTCCTTGGCCATCATTCGAAATCTCGGGCTGGTGTTGCTTGCTTTGATACGGTAACTGATGCTAAATTCTCACCTGATGGAAGAGTATTGTTGGCTGCAGATGACAAAGGACAGTGCATACTATGGGATACATCCTGTGGAAAGTCAACCGGCCATCTACATGGAAGCGACAGTAAGTTTGCGTAGGATGAATTGATCATGAGAATAAAACTTTATTAAATTTTGGCGATTTTAATTATGTCACAGATTGTCGTGATATAATCAATCGTGTTGCTGTGCGTGCAACACCCATCTCAACCCACTACCAATTTGCCTCTTGTCTATCATCGGGCAACGTCAATCTTTTTGACGTTACCCCTAAACGTAATTCTTATAGTCTTCAACGTCGAACCAGTTACGACGAGAAAGACAACCGTGTGGCAAGTGACATTCTATTTGGCCGCCATCGGTGCGCCGATACTATAATTGTGGGATACAACGGTAAAGGAAATAAGGGTGGCGGAGTAGTGAGGGTGTGGAATATTGAGCGAAGGAAGGTAATGAAGCAGTTCGCAAAAGCCCAGAGAAGTGTTTCATGTATTGCTGTAGCTCGTTCAGGGTCATTCGGAGTGTGTGGAACTAGTGGGGCTAATGCCAAAGAAGTAGGAGATGGTAGGATATGGCTGTACGATCTGCCAGATAGTGATCCCATCGCCTCAGCTGCGACCACCGAAAAAGATGCGACTTTAGTCTCAATCAGTCCGAACGAGAGTTATGTTGCGGTCGGTGGTGCGAACAATATTGTAGAAGTATATGACACCCGTTTCTTTGACCGAGTTCTCGCCACTCTGCCTCATGTAAAATCGTCTATAGATGGCGGTGACGGTATAGAGGCCATTCAGTGGCCTAGCGGGCACATGATATTATCTGGAGGCGAAGACGGTGTGAGAATATGGGACCTGGCCAAGTCAGGGTCAGAAATGTTAGTGAAGAGTTTTGAGTGCTTTGATGGGAATGTGGGAGCAGTCGCATTGTCTGAGAATATGGATTTCATGTGTGTTGGCAGTAGTACTGGGAGTGTATACGTGTTCACGGTTGATGAAGAGAAAGCTATGAAGATGCGAGAAAGATTTTCAATAATAAGTAGGTGACAAGTACTTGAAGTCGCCCAACAATGAATAAACTGCAGATTGGTGTATTATTGAGTTTAATGTAAGTCTAAGCAAATCAAGTGCGTACTAATCAGCATAGCAATAAATGATCATTATGAGTGTAAATATGGCTCTGAAAGTAAATATACTCGCCAAGCATCACGTTAATGAAAAATATGTTAGACAAAACAAAAGACTTATGACATGCGAGGCATGGCTTTCTAAAGATGTAGACGTTACGCTAAAGGTTAGCCTCGTTGCATCGTTTATATCAATCCAATAGGGTTGACCGAGATACGACTGTACTGGCTGTCATGGTAAAATATATGCAATTTCATAAGATAAAATAATCGATGAACAAACATAAGCAATATATTCGTTTCTTACTTGTAATCCTTATCCACTAGAACGTATGTGTCGGACAGACTATTCGCTCCCAGCATCCTCACAAAGTTTTTATTATGAGTGACAATTATGAGCTGGAAATTTGGGCGCTCGTAACGACGATCCCTGATGATGCTTAATAAAAGAAAACAATCCGTCTTTAGCCTAATCTCTGATATAAAAAGACTTGATTCGATGTACTATATCAAATACATACGTCCCGAGACTCATTGCTAGACTTTCGGTATTTTCAACATCAAGGTTTGCTGTCGGTTCATCGAGAACCAGCGCTCCACAGTGTCCTGCAAAGGCTTCGGCGAGTGCCAATCGTATGATAATTGAAGCTAGTGCCCTTTGTCCGGCACTACTGCCTTCCTTCATACTGATTTCGACAGAACCCTTCACTTTTGATACCTGCAAAATTCATCTACAAAATGAATAAAGATTATACTGAACGCAGATGGTGTATATTGATTACGTACTCTGTAATTAAATGAGCGCGCCGCTTTCCCCTCAGCGTCTGCCTTTATCGCAATAAAGTCGATGTCTGCGAAAATAAATGCAAAAAAGAAATATAACTTTTTTGATACAAATACCGCTCGCATCTGTTATTTGATATTCTTCTCACCGTCGCCTCTGTAAGTTTTCCTCCACAAGTCAGCAATGACTTTATTTATTCGGTCCATTTGTTTGGCGTGCGCAGTCAATAACCCTCTAGGAAAACGATCAAGTAGTCAGTATGATATCAAAGCTTTACATTATAAAAATGTTACCAGAAAGTATATTTACGTTTCTAATTCTGTCTTTAATCTCTTCAAGTCGTCAAGTCTCGTCTTAATAATCTATATTGGCGGTTGAGTAATATCTTTATTGGCACGTATTCGTAAAATACAAAGGAATAAGATTCATTGCAACTCGCTTGACATACAATGTCTTCAATTTTGGCCGCCTTATAGTTTTCAGCAGTATTCATATATCTATCCCTGATATCATTTTGAGCCTGAGCTATGTTCTCCTTGATTGTTTGTAATCTCCCCGCATTTTTTGAACGCTAGTAGTAGAAGGATAAATCCATATATTCAGTTATGAATGTATATGGTAAGATATAGTAGTGTCAATTCTGCTTTTACCTCCTTCATATAGTTATCCCGGACGGTTTTTAAATCTCTATACGGATCGGCACTATCTCCGAATTGATTGCAAATCTCATTGCGGATACCAGCAATTTGATTATTGATCGTTTCCAAGTCGCGTAGAGTTCTTCTAAGTTCAATGTTCCTTTCTACGTTGATCTTGTGCTTGGAAACCTCTACAAACTGGCTCTCAAAAAAGTCAATTTCATGCTGAACAGCCCGTTCGTTGGCCGACTTCTGCTCGGAATGTAATTGGACATCTTTAATTCCTGTTTTCAGTTCTTCCATTTGCTGTTCATCGTTCTCATGTTGAAAACTATAAATTTGTAGCGTTGATTAACTGTATTCGTCGCCGAATGTGTAATATCTTAGAAATTATAAAGCATACTTTACCGTTCGTATTCATGCTCCGCAGCAGTAAGCTTTTCCAAACAAGTACTTATTTGCTGAAGCATTTTATTGTAATTTTCTTCCTTTGACTTCGTTTTCTCTCTAAAAGCGTTTGCCTCTTGATTTAATTTCCTTTC
>CAJVPJ010000050.1:0-56683 GCA_910592205.1 Paraglomus occultum
TGTTGTTGTTGTTGTTGTTGTTGTTGTTGTTGTTGTTGTTGTTGTTGTTGTTGCTGCTGCTGCTGCTGTTGTTGTTGTTTATGATAGTTGGAGTGAGACGGTTGTGGTGTAAATTGAGAAATGGTATTAATATGCACGTTTAGGATATAGACTCGTATGCAACAAACGTAGCAGCATAGCAGGATAAAGCATACTATGCCAATCAAAGATAATACTGAAAAGATCGACCCCCAATCGGTTGAGTAAGTGCTAACTGGCCTAACTGTAACTTGAAAGACTGTATTGTCAAGGTTATTTTGGAGAGCAACTTGATACTTTGTCGTAGGCAATCCAGTAATACCATAGCTATTATCACCAAGTAATGGAGCGTCCCAGTATATGGTAAAATTGGTGGAAGCGTCATCGTCCAAATGAAACGTGGCATAACCGCGTATTCCACCCAAAAAGTGACTTGTGACGCTCGAAAGAACTTCGAGTTCATCATTTGCGAAACGTTTGGTCCGTGGGCTGCAGTCAATATCGACGTCACCAGAATCGTCTGATGTCACCCAACGACCATCTTCAAGACTGGCAACTACCAAACGCACGTTATAACTACTCTTGTTATCGAGTATAATCGATGCACAGCGTGAATTGTGTTCGGAGGAAATCTTGCGCGCTAGTAGAGGACAACTACAAGTTGCACTCGCTTCTTGACAAAGGAATGGACTGCTAGTTGCCTCAATTGGAGGTGGAGAGGCGGTGTGTGCTAGCTCTGACAAGAATGCGATTGTAAAGATAACGACGGTGAATTTAAGCAGTCTATAAAACATGATTGAGACTAAGCCTGAGAATTCTTGCGGCGTTAGTTTTATAAGATCATGTGATTAACATAATAAACTTGTCCTAAAATGGACAACAGTGACTTTGATGACAAACACCGTCTTCATATTTTGTTCTCGTCCAGGCCAAATTATAATGGTTACTCGCTCGGACTTGCTCTTGTTAATATTTATCGAGACCTAGATAATGAGAAGTCACCTGACATTCCTATTTCACCAATGGCAATGATTAGTTGGTTTTTCATTCAGTTGGATAAAATTCGCCCAAGCACATCATCCAGTTGCTTCCTATTGAAATGGTAAATGCATTACAAACAGTTCTGGACGCGCTTAGAGCAATGCGTCAAGTAATGCTACAACAATATTCGAAGGTGAAGCGGCTGCACTGAATATCATACTCCAAAGGCTTTATGTTCTGGTTCTTTACCGACTGGAGGCGGTTTTCTCGTGTTGTCATTTATCCGATTTACGAGTTCGAATTCATAACGTTTGCCAAGAAACTAGCTCAATTTCATTCGACAACATCTCCAAACAGATTTCCCGTAACGACAGTGTGCGGTTCTACTGAACAGGATTGTTTGGATACTAATACGACGCATCAACATATCTTTCATGGAGCTTTCCGAAATTTTGTCGATTTTGTAAAATTTTTGGTGTTCTCCCAAGTCTCGAGTGTGCACTGAACATTTTTCCTTGCAGCACTCGCAAGTGAGCACTCGACTCCCTGGCAATAGAAGTAAGATGTAGTTTAAATGTTACTTAGCTCTGTTAGCTGTTAAAGAACTTATTATACAAGTACGACACCAGGAACTGCAGACATTTTTACAGCCTTCTAAGCTGAACAGAAATATATGAAAAAACTTGAGAGCTTGTAGTACGCGTTGTGTACTAGTGTTATAATTACGTGTCAAGCGTCAGTTTATTTTGTTAACATTTAAAGAAAATAAAGCGATACTGTTTAAATAAAATGCAATTGATTCTGGTTCTTGCACGAGGTGCTGTGCCGTTGCTAGATAATATCTTATTAAGCACGTTTGTTCTCATGACTGTTTAAGATCTTTCAAATCGCTAAGCTTGAGCAAGTCTGTCCTGCCACACCGAAAGTGGGCGCTAGGCGAGGCATTCTCCAATTGTAAGTTATTTGATCCTGCTGGAATTTTTCTTCAATTGGGATTCTTCAAAGAAACATAAACATCCTCAAATATTGGGTTGTTTATATAACTAAATTTCTACTGTGGATAGCTATTCTACAACATATTGTATTTACCTACATTTGATAATTATATAATAATAATCGTTATTTAATTATTAAGCCTAAATTCGCACGTACACTGCAATAACGGACACGGGATATGTCGATTATGTAGAACTATATTGTCTAACGGTTGCCTGCTAGAGCTAGTTTTAACATATATATTTTGGGCCTAGAGGTACAAGCCAATAACTGAAGTAAATTAATTTACCGTTCCCTTGAAACTAATGCTTTGAAATCACGCGCTCAGATTACTATGATAAATTTTCTATAGAGTTATTTTTATACCAAAAATAATGGGTGTGAAAAGGTCATGCTTTCTTGGAGAAAATTGTAATTGCGGTTTGTTTAAAACAGATTGAAAAATTTACTAAATAAGTAAAGCATTCAAGCTGTCTATAGGCTCGAACAATATATGTTTTAACGGCACCCTACTAAAAACGATGAATATTGGAGAAATAAGAGCTAGTCAACGTCATTACTGAACTGCAATACGTCTATTTGCCAGAAAACTTATCTCAGTACGCTAGGAATTAGTGGTACACTTAATTCAAAACGTTATTAATATGTCTGCTAAAACCAAAAGCAAATGTCTTTATTGACTGAATAACCATTTTAGCACATGTAGTTAAATGTTTAGTTGTTACGACAGGCCCGTATCAGAGAATATACCGTAAATATGAATACCAAAAAAATTTAGTAAAGATTTCTCTGATTTCGTTGGCTTACTATTCAAAAAAGCAAGCATGTCATGCGTTTAATTACTTTTTCTCCATTTCAAGACGCATCTTTTTTGAACCTTTCGAACAACGGGGAGACTAATAATTAACAAATGAAGATAAAAATTTGCAAAATGACGAGAAAATTATTCACGATTACTGAAAAAAATCTGAAGCTTTACCACGACCAGTTCCAATTAAAAGTCATACAATTAGTGAATATAACGTTTCGGATTAGTATCAGTAAATAATTCAGAACGGAACGCTAAGCATTCAAGCAGATAAATATTGTCTAAACACGTTATTTGTATTCAACAAAACAGCTTTGGCGCGTAAATGTTACCACACATTGATTCTATTATGATAAAACGTGCTCGCTTAATTTTATTGAAACACAGAATCAATATGGCAAACGTGTTGGGAGTATTACCTACATTTAATTCAACACGTTAATTACATCATTGGTTGTATTTTATTACTCTGCTCTACGTTTGATTAACAATGATATAAAGTTTTAGCGCAATAATAATAATTTACCAGCTTCAATAACTTACTACAAATTATAGTTTTTAAAACAATTACGCAGTGTATGCGAATAATTTTAATGTTTTCTAATAGATTAGCAGAGTTTGTAGGACCTTATTTTTGCCTGATTGCGACAACAAATCCAAATAAAAGACAAAGTTAACAAATTAAAAATTCTGAATTAATTTATTTTATTAAATAAATGTAACGCGTCGTAGCCTATATCAGTCATAGTGAATAGGCGCCATCTCTATGGGCAGAACGGTGCAATCTCTTAGCAAGTAGGTGCCATTAAAGTGTTTACACATTAGATACGATTAGAGTTCTGACATAAACTTATATTGTAGATAGTAATATAACTGTACCTCTGTTTTATACATGCTAATTGTACAGAGCAAATTCAACGATAGTGTCATTCTTGGTTCGAGCTCACATAAAGTTTCGTCATTTATCCAAGAGCATGATGGATCTACACGTCAACCTGTTAAACTGGCGGAACTAATTTGCTAGGTTTAGCAACAAACCGCTCGGATAAACATTTAGTTGGAAATTTGAAATTCGGGACAGTCCAAGTCGTGAGATGGCCGTCTTAAGCAGTGTCGGTTTAGTCAGCGACGGTGTAAACAGGCCTGACCAGTAACTACAATTTAGAGATCTAGCAAAATACTGGTTATCTAAAAAAGCATCCAGTGCTTTATTCTAACTCATTAAGGAAATTAATGTACTGCTAGAATAAAGTTTTGATTAAGCTATGGCGTGAGCGAGTAAATTACCTTCCAAGCATTATTATTAATAATCGTGGTTTTTATATACGACAAACGTCATATTGATTGATAAGCAAACGTAGCACAGAATTCGATTATAAATCGATTTTTTAGGTCATTTTTTTATCTGATTGGTCAATTTTGCAAACCGGATTTCGGCGGATCGTCAGACCCGTCTATCACGGGTGTAACACACTATAGATAGGGTCTCTTTATTACTGTATTATAAATACGTCGACGTTTTGATTATTATTATCATATCTAGATCAGTATTAATCACTCACGTGCAACAAATCATTTGGTAAAGGAAAAAAAAAAAACTCTCAAATATCAATCAAAGTATTCCGAATCTAATTTCGAACACATCCGATCTTTTCTTTCTCCAACTTGTAAAAATTACTCCGCCACCTACAGTTTATGCATTCAATGGGATATCAATCTGTAGAAGAATCTCTCTTCGCTCAATCACTAGATGTTTCTCCAATAAACGGCCAAATTTCGGTCACAGCTCACCAGGCACCACCACTGAACACTCTCATCCACTCGCCACATCCCTCTCAACTCCTGTCCTCTTCGCACTTACAACCACGCAAATGCACCCCGGCAAAAAAACCGTACTCGACCCAGAACCGTACACCACTCAGAACTTTGGAGACTCTCACCCCTCCAGCCACACCCACACGCAACACATCTTTAACGGTCGAATGTCAAGTACGCGCCCGCCTTCCTACTTCCACTGGTGAACTCTTTCTGCATTTATACAAAAATAACAGAGACTCTAAAGAACATTTGGCCATTGTGTTTGGCGATGATATTAGGAGCAAGTCATTAGATGCTCCACGCCCGAGAGAGAGTGAGATGGATAGAATAGTGAGAGGAGCATACGTTGGAAGATTAAGACCTGGTCAGAAAAGATCGAATGAATATAGTGGGAGTAACAATATAGAGAAAGGAAATGTGAATAATGTGTTGAATGGGAATGCGTTAAATACAACTAATGATACAAACACTGAGACTGTATTGAATACGAGTACATTGAATACAGCTAATAAAATCACGACTCCAATTACAAATACAAGCTCTTTACAGTTATGCTCACCTCCGCTAGTGAGAATTCATTCTGAATGCTTCACCGGCGAGACAGTCAACAGCGCACGTTGTGACTGTGGAGAACAACTGCAGGAAGCAATGAGATTGATTCAGCAAGAAGGACGTGGAGTCATTGTGTATTTGCGTCAGGAGGGTAGAGGCATTGGGTTGGCCGAGAAGTTGAGGTAAGAAGTTGGCTGTAGTAAAAGGGAGATGGGAGGGAAAGATAAAATGAAAAAGTTCCTGAAAGGAATTTTTGAAAGAATTCTTTCAAAAGAAAGTTACCAGCCCAATGTCGATCAAAAAAGTTTCGAACACTGTCTGAGGTGAATGTCGGTTCACTTGCTGGGATTAAACCGGATTATCTAGTGTATTTATCGAATTCATAGTAATAGCTAAAAAAAAGTTAATTTTTATCCACATGCTTTAAACCACTTTTCCTTTCGATTTTGCCATCTCTACCATAGTCTAACTTCACCACCCCCTCCAAAAAAAACATTAAAACAAACCTACACCAAAACTTTATTATAGAGCCTACAATCTCCAGGACTTGGGCCATGATACCGTGACTGCCAACATACTCCTCCATCACCCACCAGACTTGCGCAATTATGACATCGCCACGCAAATTCTCTCCGATCTCGGCGTTACCACCATCCGTCTGCTCACCAACAATCCGGACAAAATAGAGCAAATCGAAGCTGATGAGATCAAAGTAATTCAACGAATTCCTATGGTGCCGAAGGCATGGCGGGAAGGGAAGGTCGATCAGGAGAAACAAGGAAGCGAGCTTGATAACTATTTGAGAGTCAAGGTCGAGAGGATGCGGCATCTGTTAGATATACCTGGGAATTTGTTAACGCAAGAATCAGTTTCATCAACTTTTTGGAGAAATTAGGATAAAGCGTAAAAAAACCAGATTTATTAACAGAGAAAAGTGTGAGTGAGTGAGGACGATGATAACGCCAGGAGAATTAGGAAACGTTCGTGTTATTTATTTACTTACCACATACTTCTAATTGGAGCATAATGTGTCACACTCCATTCTCTCCCAACACGCTTTCCTCACAAAGGAAAGAAGAAATTGAGAAACTAAAAGACTTTAGAAACTTAGAATTGAGGTATTAACTCAACATAATCGTTCCCGCGATCTAATCATTTTAAATACCCAAGTTATTCTATTATACTGTAGTCATATAATTTATTTCATATTTTCTGCTAATAAGGGTTGTTGACAGTAAAATAGACTCGAGATTGTTTATAAAGTTTGGTGTGATTTTGTGACGTGAGGTTAGGCGGAAGCAGAAATGGAATGAGAGTGACATGCCATCTGAACTCATCATTCATCAGATTGAATTATAGCCTCGGTTCATTCATTTATGATATCTAGCAGGCACAAAAGGCATTTTGACAACGTTTGCCTTCTGAAGCCGGTTGCGCACTTTCACTTGCAAGTCCGTGCCTTGCTCGTGATAACCTGACTTGACGTATCCCATTGCTATATTTTTCTTAAGACTTGGAGACGGACCGCCACTTGTTACTTTTCCTAGAGTTGATTAAAGGAAGTTTTGAGAATACGTCATGTCGTCTGAAAACTGAAAAGTGTTGTCGAAAGTGTCGTGGTATAGTGTGACGTACCGATTGTTTCACCAGATTCACTTAGTATTTCCGCGTTTTCTGTCGTTATTGGATAAAATATGAGATTATTTTTCGGACATACGTTAACTGAATTAACTGCTGTCTTACCTCTTGCCGGAGCACCTTCTACAACAAGTCCAATGCGACGACGCGCGACACCATCCTTTATTTGAGGAAGTATCTTTTCTGCTCCGATAAAACCTCCCTCTTCCCTCCGTCGCTTGCCTTATATAGGACAATGAGTGATTGTCAAAGCGCATAAGCCCAGTACAAATCGGTCGATTCAGTAATCCGCACTAACTCTTATAAAATCGGCCTCTCAACCATATATGGATAAATCATCATTTCGTACCAATTGTCCATGTCAATCCAGCCTCAACTGGCGTAGTAGTGTCATCCAAATCATGACCGTATAGGCATAAACCGGCTTCCAATCTCAAACTATCTCTCGCACCAAGCCCAGCCAATCGGACTACAGGGTTTGATAAAAGTATTTCTGAGAGATGTGTTGCCTCTGGCCCAGGCACGGCGATCTGCGGGTATTTTTGATAGTCGATTAAATGAGTTGTAGTGTTCACACTATTGCATTAATAAGATTAGTCAAATTCGTTATGCGACTCTTTCTAATACTATTTGACAACACCTCACATACCTCAAAGCCATCTTCACCAGTATACCCAGACCGTGCCACATGACATTCAATCCCTTTTATTTTCATAAATCGGCCATTCATGAATTTAAAATCGTTTAGATCTTGATTCAAGATGTTCTGAAGCACTTCTGCTGATTTGGGACCTGTAAAATTAAATATCGATTGTCAGGCGGTTTGATGATGCTACAGCTAACAGTATCCGTTAAAATTCAATATTTGCTCATATTCGACCGTACCCTGTAAAGCCAATAGCCCATGGTCTGTAATGACATCCAACTCGACATCACCACCACTCTTCTGAAACTTGTCCAATTCTGTGCGCATGTGCGCTAAATCCTTCTCGGCGCAAGCGGCATTTGATACTATATATATGTGATCGTCATGTTTGCATATAACAGTGTCATCGATAATGCCTCCGTTCTCGTTAGTAAACACTGAAAGTGTTGATTTTCCAGATGGAAGGTTTTGCACGTCGGCTACGATGAGTTTTTCGAGAAACGCAATTCTATCTTTGCCTGTCAACCTGTGAAAATTGTCTTCATTAAGTACAGTTGATATTTCAATGTCTGCAAGCGTTGCCTAGTAAAAAATTTCCAAATCGTATTCTTATCCACTAAACGCACACAAAACGCACACGCATGTACCTTGTTTGAAGCATATGTGACACATCAAATAATGAAGAGTTCTCGCGCGTATGCAAATGTGAAGCCAGCACGCCCGCATTTGCATATTGAACGGGCATCAAATACCCGGCAAAAGGAACCTGAAGTTGTGAATCACAGACTGATTGTAAGCGAATGGGAGATAACGAAAATCGACTTCACTTGTGACATAATATTACCATTTTACCACCATTTTGAACGTGAAAGTCATACAAACATGTCTTCTTCAGTGGCTGATTCAATCGGTATCAACAAATAATCAATGTCACAACGATACGCGTCAATATCAAATCGAAACTCTTATAGTCTTCCTTGTTTCGATACCTGATCTGTGGTAGCGGAGACATAACTACGCTTAAATAACAAAGCTCTTCCGGCATTAGTTGCCCGAGAAGCGAAAATTCTCACAGACATGGTGGGAATAACAATGTGAGAATAACAATTATATTTAAGAAAAAAAAAGGACTTTTTTTATTTTAGACTGATTTCCATTTTTGGATAGAGAGATCTACCTAAAGTGACACGATTAAAGTCTGGGAAGTTTATAACTTTGCCAAATTGTCATGTCCAACTCAATGAATGAATTAATACGTGAGATTGAGAGCGGCGAACGATTTTCTACGTCGTCCGGAGATGAACGGCGTGCGAGTATAACCAATGGAAGTCGTAACGGAGCAGAACAGGGTAAGCCTTTGGGAATTCAATGTGTCAGTTACGCAATAAGGGAGTTAAAACCAGTCTCGTTTGTCTCGTCAATCGTATAAATACTCGTTTCTCTGTATTGCCATTGTAGGATCGACTCCTCTTTCTTCCACAATCATATCTGCCATAAATAACCTGACCATAGATGAGAATTCTGACGATGGATTAACTGATGATGAAATGACTTCATTTAGCGAAGCTGTAAGTTTTGTTGCGTTCTTTTGTGTCCATTTATATATAAATGCTTTTCATAACATTGAACGGCAATTAATATATAAAATAGAATTCGTTTCGTAGACCGTCACAGTCAATGTCATCATCCTCGGGTAATCCATTAGCAATATCTCCTGAAGCAGTAGTCGCTCCAGCCGAGAATTTGCGGACCATTGTTGTTGATCGATCGACAGGACAAATTGAAAATTACCGGCTGCTCAAGTCACGAGAGTCGATGACTGATGAAGAAGTCATGGATTTCATAATGAAGTGAGTAAGGAGAACAGAGTACGGTTTAACGAGGGATAATATCAAATTATGGACAACCTACGAGACATTTGTCATAGTCTCCAAGAATCTATTGCCAAGATTAGTAAAGCAATGGCAATAAGTAACGTAACCGTCTCTGCGAGTATGTTAATAGACGCTAATAGTAAATTTAACTGCCTCTTGAAAGTCTAGTTGCTCATCATATCTCATCATTACGATAAAGGCCTGTTCCGCAGGGCAAGAAAGTTCTTTGTAAGATAACAAGAAAAACAGATGGCATCGGGAAATTTTATCCGTTATATCAATTGTACGTCGAGGATCCTGTCGATGATACCAGAACGTTCATGCTTTCCGCCAGAAAACGCAAGAATAGTAAAAGTTCGCACTATGTCATTGCTTCTACGCGGACAATAGATAATAGTCCATCTCAATCAGTTGTTGGGAAAGTAAGGTGAGTTGGGAGTGACTTTGATCGATCAGTTGGTAGTCGTGAAGTGAGTATTAATAGAATGTTTTTATGGCGCCATAGGTCCAACTTTCTCGGGACAGCATTTGCAATATATACAAACGGCCGAAACCCGCTAAAACGAGAGCCAGAGTTGGCTCATTTACCAATAAGAGAAGAATTGGGTGCTGTTGTTTACGTGAGTGGATTGAAAATTGATACAATTTAGACATGTTTTAATACCTTGGCGATGATTAATATGCTAATACCTTGTACAATCGTTTAAATTTATAGGATCCGAACATATTGGGATTTAAAGGCCCACGAAAGATGACCGTTCTCATGACAAGCATGACAAAGAACGGAACGAGACCTGATTTTCGTCCGGAAAGGGTACTATCATAATGAATGCTTGATATGACAAGTCGTAGTTATATTAAAGAATGACGGATTTGGTTTATATAATAGGAAGAAGATACACTAATTGGAAAATACAGAAACGGAAACGATCGAGATATTCTGGTGCTTCATAATAAATCACCTCAATGGAATGAAGGTGAGTTGCAAGATTTGAATGGTTGTTGGAATAAACTCATTTACTAAATAACAAATATTCAACCGTTTACAGAGACGGAATCGTATGTTCTTAATTTTAATGGTAGAGTTACTTTGGCGTCAGTGAAGAACTTTCAAATTGTGCATGATAACGATTGTGAGTACATCAATTGATCTATTTCTTTGTTAACTAAAATAACATGCAATGACTAATGCTGACAATATTAACTATCGTTTGCTATGCTTGTCTAATCATTCATTTCTAACATTTCAGTGGATTACATTATAATGCAATTTGGTCGGGTATCAGATGACACATTTACGATGGACTTTATGTATCCGATTTGCCCATTACAGGCATTCGCAATTGCCTTGACTAGCTTCGATGGCAAACTCGCATGTGAATAGAAATTAATATTTGTAAGAGGTGCGGGGTGAGAGAAGCAGGAATTTTACTGTATCGGTGTGGCTCTAAACAAACAGGTTACTCAGCAGTAAAGGATGATTTAATTATATGTTATTCAAATAGTAATCATAGTGTCTCTGTCTAGTATTCGTCATACATTTAGTCACATTACGTTCAGCCTTGCCTATATGTAATCAGGATAAATTTAATAATCAACTATAAATTACATGTGATTGCAAATTCAATTTTATGTCGAGATACTCCTTTAATAACGATATTTAATAGATCGCATTGCGCAACGAAACCATTACATTCTTTGAAAATTCATTTTATTACGATAGCGAAGTGATTGCGATCGATACCTTAGTTAACGTCTTTGTCGCATTATCACGCTCGCCTATCATAATCAGGCGCAGTATATATCGATATTTCAATATATATTAATAGTGTTACATTTACTAAACAAATAAGGCATACCCCCAACATTGTAAAAAAATTTTCCCTTTGATTTGTAGAGGAACATTACGTCGGCCGAAAGTCTTCCCCAATTCTCGAATACGAATGCTAAAACGCAAACTGCTTTCCACTTCCCCCACGTTTATGTCGATGTTATCCTTCACGTTCTTCTTGATTCCAAAAAGTCGAAAAAAAAGGAAGAGGACATTACTTGCAAAAAATGCTAGAGTATCAAAAAACCTTTTGCCCGAATATGAATATGGCTTCCTAAAGCAGGGTGTCCGATTACATTGCACTGGAAACCTACCCGAGCCGATTAGCCTTTATCTTGTGGGAGGGAAATGCCTTTGAAAATATTCAGTCGATTATGAAATCAAAAATCTCTATATGAAGGAATGTCTTGACAACACCACGTATTCACAGGATCCACAGACTCAAGAATACAAGGATCCAGTATCTTTTAAGACGAGTCATATAGACGTGGAAAGAAATCAGATATCTTTAGCCTTGGGGTAATACTCTGGGAAATCTCTAGTGGATGAACAGTGAGCAGACGGGGTTTCTTTATGTCATTGCCTTTTTTCAAGCAACAGCCTTTCATCAACATGGGGCAACTTTATATTGCCTGAATCTAATGATTCCTGAACAAAACGGAAATCTAAGCAGTGGAAGTCGTCCTGTACCAGCAACAAGTGGACGACTGGACAAGGCGGCTAACAGTATACGTATTAATATACAGCATCTTTATATTGATTGCTCAAATATAATCTGCTATTCTAATTCTGTATAAACATTAATACAGAGCACTGAACGAACAAAATAGTCGAGCATAAACAGTAATGAAAAGACTTATCAATTAAGAACTCTCATAGAATGTGTAATATCCTGTAACTCAATAAATAAAAAAATTCTGCCTATTACGCTGGAAAAATTATTATAAAAAAATCCCATATAAACGCGTCTGAATATGAACACATGAATTATTTGATTACAAACTGACAATAAGATTTAGAATTTACTGTCCCTGATTTTTTGAACCAGTTCCAATGCGTAAAAGTGATTAAATAACTAATAAGGAATAAAATTTATATATAGTATAATTATAACGATCCCACCGAATATGAAAAACCACGCGTTTCTTGGAGGTTGAAATTGCGGATGCTCAAGATTATTGAATGTGATGACAAAGCAAAGAGATATTAATTCTAGCACAAAAAGTGGTCGACAATTCAAACATGCGTTGGATAAGTGGCCGACGTAGTATAAGCGGGTATAATACCGAGGCCCAGAAGTTAATCACATCAACCTTTAATGGAAAATGTTCAGTTATCGTTCTTTCTTGATTTACCCAAAATAATAATTGTACCATACACGAACAAAACTAGAATGCAACGACATACGCAATACGAGAGAATCGATTTTACCAATGCTTTGCAAAATTCGGGATGACTTTTGTCAATTTCTCGACGATAATAATTAATTGGCGAATATTATTTCTTAGTTCCAACTCTGCCGCGGCGATAGTTCCGATTGGTCAAAAATCACTTAATGTGAACCATATATTTAATATTAGGATTGCTAAAAATCCTCTTATTGTGTATTACACTCGTTATTGATTTAACTTTAACCGCAAGTACATTTTTATAATGAAGCGACGAATTAGTTTCAAGGTATACATGAATTCACTTTTCGCTTGGTAATTGTAATTGATTTATTTGTTCTTGTGGCACTAGTTGGTGAAAATAATTTACTTATGCAGACGCCTCGAATATTCAAGTTGTTATTCTCCCGCAGATATACTGACACCACAATAAACAATGAAATAAAAAAGTAGATTGTTCACAAACCAGCAAAAGGGCCATAACATCAATTGATATACTGTAGCTCATGAAACACTTTACAATTGTAGGCAAAAAGAAATAAAGAAATAAAGAAATAAGCAGACACACAACACAGCAGAACCGACTTTACATAAACGTCTATTTCTCCAAACTTTTTTAGAAATTATAAGGAGGAGGAGGACTTTCGGAATAAGGAGGGGGGGAATGATTAGAATAAGGTGATTGCTGTTGCCGTTGTAGGTGTTGTTGCTGTCGTCGTTGTTGTCGTCGTGGTTGTTGTTGTTGTTGTTGTTGTTGTTGTTGTTGTTGTTGTTGCTGTTGCTGTTGCTGTTGCTGTTGCTGTTGTTGTTGCTGTTGCTGTTGTTGTTGTTGTTGTTTTCGATAGTTGGAGTGAGATGATTGTGGTTTAGAATGGTTGCGAGAAGATCGGTATGATTTAGAATAGTTACGAGAAGACGATTGCTGTTCAGAATAGTCAGAAGCGGATAATTGTGGTTTATAATAATTGGAAGATGATGATCGTGGTTTATAGTAATTGGAAGATGATGATTGTGGTTCATAGTAAGCAGAGGAAGATGATTGTCGTTCAGAATTGTTAGAAGGTGATTGTGCTTTAGAACAGTGAGAACAGATCGTAGGATAATTGGAAGAAGATGGCTGTGATTTCAAACTGTCGGAACCATAGTCGGATGATTGTTGTAATTTAGAACGGTTGGAAGAAATCGTAGAATAATTGGAAGAGGATGGTTTAAAATAGTCAGAAAAACGAGATGGTTCTGGTCTAGAATTGTTGGAGTAAGATGCTGAGTGATATAGTTGTGGTTGCGAATTGATATGTTCGTGTAAACTATTATCTTGTACGCAACAAGCGGAACAGCATAGCAGGATAAAGCATACTATGCCAATCAAAGATAATACCGAAAAGATCGACCCCCAATTAGTTGGGTAAGTTATAACTGGCCTAATTGTAACTTGAAAGACCGTTCTGTCAAGGTCATGTTGGAGAGCAACATGATACTTTGTCGTAGGCAATCCAGTAATACCATATCCATTAGAACCAATTAATGGTGCGTCCCAGTATATGGTAAAAACGTTGAAAGCATCGTCATCCAACCGAAACGTGGCATAACCGCGTATTCCACCCAAAAAGTGACTTGTGACGCTCGAAAGGACTTCGAGTTCACCATTTGCGAGACGTCCCGTCCGCGGGCTGCAGTCAATATCGACGTCACCAGAATCGTCTGATGTCACCCAACGACCATCTTCAAGACTGGCAACTACTAAACTCACGTTATAACCGCTCTTGTTATCGAGTATAATCGAGGCACAGCGTGAACTGTGTTCGGAGGCAATTTTGTGCGCTAGTAGAGGACAACAGGTTGCATTCGTTCCATGACAAAGGAATGGACCGCTAGTTGCCTCAATTGGCGGCGGAGAAGCGGTGTGCGCAAGCTCTGACAAGAATGCGATTGTAAAGATAACGACGGTGAATTTAAGCAGTCTATAAAACATGATTGAGACTAAGCCCGAGAATTCTTGCGGCTAGCGTTAGTTTTAACATATAAGATCATGTGATTAACATAATGGAGTTGTCCCAAAATGGACAACAGTGACTTTGATGAACACACATATCATATTTTGTCACCTTCGTTCTTCCAACGATGGAGCCAATGTAGTAAATCATCAGCTCGTCATCCAGACTAAACTATAATGGTTACTCGTTCGGGATTGCTCTTGTTAATATTTATCGAGACCTAGATAATGAGAAGTCACCTGACATTTTGGATGAAATTCGCCAAGCACACATCATCCAGTTGCTTTATGTTGAAATGGTAAACGCATTACAAACAATTCTGGACGCGCTTAAAGCAAAGGGCCTTTGTAATGAGATATTAGGGAAATCAGGTCTCTCCGGAGGCTGTATTAACGATTCACTTAAGATATCAACTGATGCTGGGCCACTATTTGTCAAGGTCTCTTTTTAATGTTGTACATTCGAGAAAACGATGATCCGTCACAAACCTCGCTCTCAACGTAATATCTTTTAACATGTAGACAAATGCGTCGAGTAATGCTACAACAATGTTCGAAGGTGAAGCGGTTGCACTGAATACCATTAATGAAGCAGTACCTGACTTTTCTCCAAAGGCTTTATGTTCGGGTTCTTTACCGACTGGAGGCGGTTTTCTCGTGCTGTCATTTATCCAATTTACGGGTTCGAATTCAAAACACCAAATAGCGTTTGCCAAGAAACTAGCCCAACTTCATTCGACAACATCTCCAAACGGGAAATTTGGGTTTCCCGTAACGACAATGTGCGGTTCTACTGAACAGGAGAATACCTGGGAGGATGAATGGGTTACATTTTACAAGGAGAGGCGACTAAGACCAATGCTAAAGAAATGTCAGCGAAATAATCCTAGCGATTCCGAATTGGTGCGATTAGGCAACATTGTGGTGGACAGAGTTGTTCCGATGTTGATGAAAGACATCATAATAAAACCAGTACTTATTCATGGAGATCTGTGGAGTGGTAATTGGAGTGTTAATGCAGATACCGGTGAACCTGTCATATATGATCCCGCGTCTTGTTACGGGCATAGTGAGTTCGAATTGTCAATTATGACCATGTTTGGAAGTCCATCAAAGGGTAATGATGAGTTGTGTACTTAGTTGATGTGAGCAACATTGCGTCGTAAGCAGCTTTATTATTGATTACGATTCTGTATAGATTTCTTCAAAGAATACCATAATCATCATCCACCACAAGAACCATATTTCAAGGAACGTCAAGGTATTTGATAAGCTTAAATTTGATTGTATCATTCTTGCTTGAATTAAGTGCGTGTTACTTATTAATATTAATCGCTCTTTCATGGCTACCATCAGAATTGTATAAATTGTATCATTATTTGAACCACTATTTTATATTTGGTAGCGGATATCGTGGAAGCTGCGTATCGATTATGAGAAGATTGTGTGCTCTTGCAGAGAATGAAGGAAATTGAATTGCTAAAAGGAGTCTGGCATAAAATGCTAATCTAGTTTCAAAAAGGATGAATGTTTACCTGTTTTAATGACGGAAGCCAATAAATACATGAAGCGTGAGATGTTAGAAAAAAAGGTCAGATGAAGAACAAGGGTTCTAATTGGTTGACTTTCCTGTCCAAGTTCGTCCCCAGATTGGGAAATTGATTTTACGATCAGTTGACGGAGCATCTCGCGTACAAGGGAGAAGACGCGTAAACGCGGTTTGCTCTACATATTAATACATAGTCGTTGATGTGAGCAATAATAGTGTATAAGAAACGTACGTGGTAGTTACCCTTCATGTAATTGTTATTAGTGAGTCGGTTTATTCTGTAATGGTGACTTGCGTTGGGTTCTCTTAGAGAGATTTTTATTATTGTCATATCCTATTATAATCACCGTTCCAACGCGCTGTTCTTTTGTATAATAACGATTAAATTTACGACTATTTTATGCCATTATTTATAATGTATATATTATTTGAACATTTTGACTACGACTGAGTGCTAACAATCAAGGTCATACTCACTATAAATATCCATTGATTTCATGCAGAGAGAGAGTCCATCAATTTGCTGTCAATCTTTTGGATGTAATAAATCCTGGAAAAGGCTTGACTCATCTGCAGCATTTAGTTTGCGGCGTTCCTGACGCCAACTTCTCCGAAAATGAAAGCAGTTTAGATTTACGCCTTGTAATTAGCTGGAAGTTCAATGTCAACATCGGCGGATGCAGTGATTGGAGGGTGCCGAAATACTAAAATGGCTAGAGCTCTGGCTGATCGCACTATATGTCGAAGTGCTATTGTGGGGAACCATTTTATCCATATCTGTAAGACTCATAGAACGAAGACGCAATCATTTTGCTTATTAATTATCTTTGTTGGATGCACAAAAGATTTCAGGGTTCAAATTTTCGTCCAACGCCAACAAACTTCTCTCGGGAAATCTTCAATAAAAAATGAATCAATAAACAATATTTTGCCAATTATTGCTTTTTTTTTTCCAGGACATTTTCTCGTAATTCCTAAATCAATATCACTTTTAAACACCAACTAAATTACTAAATTCTAAAGAAAATGCAAGTCGCTGGTTTCCCCTCATTTAGAGATGCATATTTATTCCCCTTTTGTAAATCGTTTTGCGTCAAAGAACCTTTCGCGAATACAGAGACGGGAAACCCACCCCAAAAAGAATATAGATTTTAGGGGATCGCAATCTTGACCCCCGACTAAGATTTCGAACAAGTTTTAGACTTAAATGTACCGCTCTTCTTCTTCATTGTTGTTACAAACAACTGCAAGATTAAACAGTATCTATAAAACGTTTTCAACAATGGCACCAGTCACAAAGAGCCAAAAATACGATTACTTGGTCATTGGTGGAGGAAGTGGTGGACTTGCCTCCGCAAGAAGAGCTGCCCAATACGGAGCCAAAGTTGCATTAATAGAAAGTAGTCACAAATTAGGCGGAACTTGTGTTAATGTAGGATGCGTACCGAAAAAGATTATGTTTAATGCTGGTGAGTGGATAATGATACTGGGAACGTGTCCATCAATTATCCTAGTGGTAGATCGTGTAATCAAGGAAAAAGGAAATAATAAACCTCTACATTGTTGGACGCGAATGCTCGTTATACTAAGCATCGTTCCGATTCCCACGCAAATAGCATCAATTGCCGAGGCCCTGCATGACGCCAAGGACTATGGGTTTGGCATAAAAACGATTCCCGAGTTCGATTGGACAGCTTTCAAGCAGAAGCGCGATGCATACATAAAACGTTTGAATACTATCTACGAGAATAATCTCAACAAGGACGGTGTTGAATACATCTGGGGTAAGGCTAGCTTTATTGATGCGAAGACGGTGAAGATTAAGACCGAAGATGCAGAGGCAGCAGTAAATGCTGACCATATTTTGATCGCCACCGGTAAGTTCTGATGGCGACGTGAGAGAGATTCGGAATGCGACAGATCGAACGGCGAGAATGTGGCTAATATATATGAATTTGCTCGACAGGTGGTCGGCCATTTTTCCCGGATACGCCTGGCGCGGAATTGGGAATTGATAGCGATGGTTTCTTCGATCTTGAGACACAACCCAAAAAAGTCATTGTTGTTGGGACTGGGTATGTAACTAGAATATTTATGTAATTGATCCGACCGTGAGCAAGATTAAATAATTTATGATATTATTACAGATATATCGGTGTTGAAATGGCGGGAATATTTAACACACTAGGTTAGACAAGTCATTTCAACACGTTTCCCCAATGCTGGTTTCTAATCAATGTTTATACGGCGTCTACCTCTCCCATTCCTCTTACCCAGGGACGGACACTACTATAGTTTCGCGCTCGAAAGAAATTCTTCGTACATTCGATCCAACGATCAAAGACACTCTGCGAGAAGAAATAAAGAAAGAAGGCTTGCGTCTGCTTACGGACGCAAAAGTCATTTCTGTCACTAAGGATCAATCGTCGGGATTGCTCAAAATCGAGTTTGATTCAAACGAAACTGGACGAACAGTGGAAGACTTTGACACGTTACTATGGGCAATTGGGCGAAAGCCGAATGTCGAGGATTTAAATTTGGAGGCCGCAGGAGTTACGTTAGCCGAAGGCCACATTCTTGTGGACGAATATCAAAATACGGTTGTGCCGAATGTTTATGCGCTTGGTGATGTTTGCGGTAAAGCACAGTTGACCCCAGGTAAGAGATAAGAGAACGCCACCATCACGTATTATTCCGTTGGCAAACATATCAGACAGTGGTACGATTTTTTTTACTCATCTGTCACATCATATCCCTTCCCTTTCAGTTGCCATTGCTGCCGGACGCCAACTAGCCAATCGACTCTTTGGTCCGCCTAGCTTTAAAGACGCCAAACTCGACTACAGCAATATTCCAACCGTTGTATTCCATGGCACTTGTGGTACCGTCGGATTGACAGAATCTCAAGCTCACGAGAACACAACCTTCACTAATGTCAAAACATATACATCCAGATTCACCAATATGTACTACGCTATGACGGAAAGAAGTGAGTATTTTCGCTGTTGAGATTGAGAATGTGTATGTTGCAGTAACAGCAGAATTGATGTGGAACGCCCATGACTAACTCTGATGTGTACATAAACACAACGTAATATGTAGAAGCGGTCACTTCATACAAATTAGTTGTCGCTGATAAAATAGACGAATCCGGAACCGTTGTCAAGCGGGAACAAGTAGTGGGGCTTCATATAATTGGTCGTGATTCAGCAGAGATTGTGAGTTTCATTCCCGAAAGTGGCGACACGTTCTCGCATTATGTGATATCAATAATTAACCAATTTTTTTATCAGCTTCAAGGTTTTGCAGTTGCAGTGAAGATGGGTGCTACAAAGTCACAGTTTGATGCGACAGTTGCATTGCATCCCACCGCGGCCGAGGAGTTGGTGAGTTCAGTCGAGGGTATTTCATGAGGTTTGCTTCGTATTGAGGATTTGATTTCTGACTTGACGTTATTATTTTGTTCAGGTCACTATGCGATAGGCTTTCCCCCCTTGCTAATTCATTGAGAACTTTAACTTCTTTATTTATTTAAATTGTGTGTGTGTATTCTTGATTACGAGTGAAACTAATAAGTATTATTTGATTTATACACCATTTGAATGCGCTGAATTCGTCAATGAGCATAATTAAATTGTGGAGTGGTATCTCCTTGTTCAGCTGTTTTTTCTACATCTTTTGCTGCTGCAGTTTTTCATAACATATAGGAAGAATCAATGTGAGCTAAAGGTAAAAGAGAATGATGTGGCTGGCAACATTGTGAGCAAGAACCATGAAGTCATATCCCATACATAAAACTACACCAGTTTAGGCTGTTAATATATTTATTCAACACATACAGTAACGTGCAAAAGTATCCTACCGGTTGTCATTCAGGACAGGTGTAATCAAACGCTTTGAGAATTTCCCAGCGTATAGTAATAGTGTATAATTATGTGTAAATTTCAGATCGATCGGCAAAAGTTTCAAACATCAAATATTTTAACTCGAGATATATTTATATTTATACCCATACTCATATTTAGCCATAAAAATTCAATATTTTATATCTCGACCCCTTCCCAACCGAATCTTGTAATTTTTTTTTTCATTTGTTTTCCTAGACCATCAGCATAAGTTTAAATGATTGTTGAACGAATTACCGCGTAATTACTACTAAAAATTGCAATAATGTGACATGATGATATTGATATCGTACACGCTTATTGCCAAATATAGTAACAGTTTCCTCCTAATTTTGACTAATATTTCAAGAAACATGGAGAACGTAAAATTTAGCAAACAATACAAAAAAAATTATACAAATCGATTACAAACATGTGGAGATATGGTTTTAAAGTTTATGTCCCTAATAAACGTCATACGGTTTTATATGGTTTCATATGTTTTTTAACGGCTCAGATAGATGTTTGTAAAATTTGCTGTAGGCATCAGATCGATCTGAAAATTTACACATGATCAGGGTTTGTTATACACTATATGTAAGAAAATTCTCAAAGCGTTTGATTTATTCCTGTCCTGAATTACAACCGGTAGGATACTTTTGCATGTTACCGTATTATGTATTTCCCGTTGTTACACAAAATAGATCACGTCTGGTCCTGATGCCATTGGACCACTAACATGGAATGAGATCCACCATCCATATCATTCTCGTACATTCCAACCCCTCCCTCTATTCTAGACTCTTCATATTCCTTTATTATTATATCCATTCTCCTCTCCTACAAAGTTATCACTTGGCCCTCAACAAATTCTATCACTCGAACCATCCTATTCCCTTACAATTCACCAAATTAACTCTCAAACATAACATTATTATTATTAAATATATTCACATATTCTTATATGTATACGTAGACCCACTAGCCAATTCAGTTCAAGAATCCTGCTTGAATGTCACAATGTCGGTTCGTTCGGCCCTAAAAATAAGAACTATAAAGGAATGAGTGAACGAATCCTCGCGTCAAGGACCAAAGAAGAACGTTCACAACAGACGTAAAATACGCAAGCTGCGGCCACGATGCGCTTTCAATTCTGTGGTCTATGTACCCTATTCACCACACAGCCCGAGCCCACTACTCAGCTACATCACCTTTCGGAACGGATATCGAACGTTCACATGCAATAAAATCGTACCAACTCAGGTCGACAGCGCAGCTATGTTACCCAGCGACGACCTTCACGCTCGATCGCCGGAACCACGATTGCCAAACGTATCCTATTCACCACAGGAAGCCAAATGGTCGCGGACCATTGGATCACTGTTTGCAGCTGCATGAGGATGTAATAGTCGGCACTGTCGAAGTAAAAAATGAACTTTTCAATCAGGGTATGGCTCAGGCCCTCATGCAAGTCGTTGCATCGCTCGAAACGAACCGAAGAAAGCGCAAGCGTTCAGAAATGGAGGACCAGTTCGTTGGTAAGGCATGTGGAATCGTCACAGACAGCAAGAGCTGGTGGTTTGTCGAATGTACTATGGATGAGGACAAAAAGAAATTCAAGATTCATTCCGATAAGCCTGCTTCGCTCGAGTGGAGCGCGAAAGATACAGAAAAGTGGGTGAATATGAGTACGGTGGATAAGAAGCGCCGAATTAGTTAATAGGAAGTCGTTTAGTGGCCTGCTTCCGAACTGCTGCAATTGTCTTTGTGAAAAAGAAGCTTTTCATTACTACTGTGTCTCTTCATGTTAATGTGTAGCTGTGCACAGGTGTTTTCAGACTACAAGCACTAATCAATAATAATAGCAGTTGTGCATTACGACAAAGAGAAATTCAACAAAATTTGAAAAGGAAAAGTCAAGAGTTCGAGGAAATAAAATTATATATGTCGTATGTAAATCCCGTATATGGAAAGTTACAATTATAATGGTTCGACTGAATACGAAAAAGCGATACGTTTCTTAGAAACGGGTTGCAATTGTGGTTGCTCTCAAAAGATTCCGAGAGAAAAGTTTGCTGAATTACGTGAGGCGTTTCAAGCTCTCTCTAGATCCGAGCAAGATATATTTGTAATGGCCCAACTGAAAGCAATGAATGAGGGAGAAATAACTGCCAGCCGACGTCTTAAAAGAAATGCGTACTAATAAAAGAACTTTTTATTATTGAGATCGCAATACGCCGCTTTGTCAGAAAACGTATCTCAACATGTTAGGAATTGGTCGCACTCACTTCGAAAACGTCAGAAATAACCTAGCAACGAATGGTATAATACCACGCGTTCATGGTAATGTAAAGAAAGTGCCGCGATGGAAAACCAAAATAACCATTGATATAACCGTTGCTGCCGCTGTGAAGAATTTTCTCGAGAATTACGCTGAAATCCACGGATTACCAAGTCCTGGTAAAAATGTCAATCGCATTACTCAATCGCTTATACTTTTGCCAGCTGAAACGAGTTACAAATCGGTCTATCGTAAATTTATCGCAGGTCTCGAAAGTGATAGCACGTTGAAATTGTTAAAGTATGATGCGTTTCGTAAGTTATTAATAAGTGATTTTTTCTTTATATAGATATTCCTGGAGAGTTTGGGTATCATTCATTTTAAAAATATAAGGTGCAATTTTTTCTCCTTGAGCTTTTTTGAGAATGCTTCTAATAGTACTGTAATTTTGGGTTCCATAGTGGATTTAATGTAAATTAGTTTCATATTATAATTATATAGAGGTAATCCTATATATTAATCATGTTATGCATTGGTCAATGTTACAGCCACATCATAATCAGCCTCATATTTATGAAATGTTCACTTTGTCTGGTTTTGTTGCAGTATGCCCCAACTATAAACTACCCAAGATCTTCAGAAATTGGTTACAGTACCGTGACCGTATGTACGACGTCTTCAACCAGTCATCAGCTTTGAAATATTGTGTCGCAACAGATTGCGCTCATATAACACAAACGTCATTTTTTTGTCCAGTGTGATTGTGGAGTGGGCATTATAAAAAGTACAACGCAACGTAGAGTGTTTTATGGCAGTTAAAATCTTGTAAAAAACAAAAAAGTCTCTACATTGGGCTGAAAAATTTGAAGACAGGTCGAGAGGAGTTATTAGGGGATAAAGACTGTAATAACAAGACCGATATTTAGATCGTGAGTATAAATCGTAGTTTAAGCGTCACATGGTAATATATACATGTTCTGTTTATATAATGCCCGTGGTTTTGTCTCAGGTGGATGTGTAATACTGCCATGTATGTATGAAGGAGCTGTGGTTGTAGAATAAAACGTATGATGACGATGTATGTGTGATTCCCTGTCTGATGTTTTAATCAAGACTATTGTAGAGGTTTACCTTCTTATTAGTCATGTCTAATAAAAGACACTAATCAAAACTATTAATAGACAGCGCGTAATTCGCAGTGTATTGATGACATTGTGACCGTCGTTATTTAGTAAAAAAGTCAACCAATTAAATCGTCGCAATCAATCACAATAGTGTACTTATAAATCTGTATCGCGACAGAATATTTCCCAAAATGGTACAAATATACAAAAATTTAATTAGAGTTTCGTCATCGTTTTCAAACTAAACCGGAATGTTGTTAACATTAATGCTTTTTTTTAAACCATGCATGGCTTGATTTAGAATATGATTGCTAATTCGAAAATAGTTATCAAAGTTGCAACAATAACGAATAAAAACCTCCTCAAAGTGTAATCGTTCTGCAAAGTTTACACATTATTGTTGTCATTTTGGTACATATATCGTAGTATTATTTATAGTCTGCATCGAAAAAGCGGAAACTTTATTTTTCTAAATAGCTGCGTAATTGTTACTGCTTTACATTGCCTGGTTGTTTATCTGAGTATTGATGCTAAATATAGCATATTGTACCATAGACCAGGAAGTGTCAAATATTTGTGGAAAATAATGACAGTTTTAAGACCAAAATATTAGAAGCATCTGAAGCGGCACCAAAAGTTATAAATAGGCACAGTTTACCTCAACTTAGAGCAGTCAGGCTCACCGACAGAAATTTCAGAGAATTCTCTCTTAGCAGTCCGCAGCCCATGATCGACCTAATTTGAGGATTAGTAACACTAGAAATTTTATTGCACAAATTATCATAATAATAAGTGGTGAGTGCACTCCATATTAATTATAATTATTATTATTATTATGGCAGATTAAAACGAAATCGGATTAAACGAATGGGGGCCTTTTCGGAATGGGGTGTAATATTTAATCATGTGAACAACACCAACGAAAGCTCAGTTCTCAATTTGCGACACAATATTTCAAACAGGGATGTTAAACAGTCCAGTCCATCCGGTCCTAAATCCTGGACTACTAGTCTTTATGAGGACTGGACCAAACTGATTTTCTTATAATCATAAGACTGCAGTCCCAAATTTGGTTCTAGGACTTCAGTTCAAACTCTGGTCCTAGGACTGTAGTCCCAACTTTGAGTCCCAACTTTGGTTCTAGGACTGCAGTTCAAATTCTGTATATGATATCCGCAATTCGTAATTATGTAACAAACAAAATAACGCGGACAATTGTTCGCCGCAATCAAACGTTATCTCATGAATAAGCACTGCTTCATATAATGAGGGTAGGTGCTTATTTATGAGAGTTTACGGTATTTGCTCTCCCAACCCAAATATATACAAATTACTATGTAATACTCAGACTTTTATTATTATACCGTTTACAAGCATAATATCGCACAGTTGACATAAGCATTTGAATATATTACAGCTTATTGTTACTGTATATTACTATCATGAGAAACTATGGTGATAATTATTTAAAGCCTTGAGAAATAATATACTACTAATTTTCTTAAAAAGTTCTCCTCAATCGCAATTACGATTAGAACTAGAGTTTGCAAATGCGCTCCTAAGACCTGAGTTCGAAACCGCAGTCCTGGGACCAGAGCTCGAAACCGCAGTTCTAGGACCAGAACTTAAAACCTCAGTCCTAGGACCAGAGCTTGAAACCGCAGTCCTAGGACCAGAGCTTAAAACCGCAGTCCTAGGACCAGAGCTTGAGACCGCAATCCTACCGGACCTGAGTTTGCAACCGCAGTTCTATTGTTATTAAATTTCTGTGAGACCGCATGGACTAAAACACGGGACTGGACCGCCTTGTATATTGGACTGGACCACAGGGATTGAAGTCCTGATAACATCTCTAATTTCAAAGCTGGTGACTGGCTGAATATGTCGTACATGTAGTCACGTTACTGGAAGAGTTATATGCTGTGCGACCATAAAAGCCAGGGAAAAATTTCTAACTGTATGCCTTTTCCCTTCTGCACAATGATCAAGTATGGCGGAAACGGTGCAGTACTATTTGGAACGTATGGTTCCTGAACTTGAGGATCTGGAGCAGAAAAGACTGTTTAACAAGGTAAACGACTTGCAAAAAGTATTGTCTTTCTGTCTTGAATTTTCGCTGACTTGATAAAAACATCATAGTCAGAAATAAAGCAGATTGTTAAGAGACGGACTTATTTTGAATATACTCTCAAGCGTATTCCTGCCCGTAAAGTTGATTTTCTGCGATACATCGAATACGAAATAAACTTGGAGGCCCTGCGGAAAAAACGTAAAGAACGATTAGGTAATTGATGACATTGAGATCGGTTATTTTTATGTTATAATTCATCTAATCGTTTGGATTATTAGGCGTTAAGGGCAAACCCACACTATCTGATTATGCAATCCCACGTAGAATTTATCACTTGTTTGAACGCGCAGTGAATAAATTCAAGAGTGATTTATCATTATGGTTGCAGTATATCGAGTACGCCAAGAGTAATAAGGCCGGAAAACTGCTGAACAAAATATTTGGGCGGTAAGATAAACTGAAAGAGTGTGCTATTTGTCATAATGTTATCCCACTAAACTATGATCAATGTCATCAGTGCATTGCAACTTCACCCGGCTAAACCATCGTTATGGGTCCTTGCTGCAAAATGGGAGTTTGAAGAGAATATGAACGTTGGTGCTGCAAGAGGTAAAAAATCTGCTTAATGTCTTTTCCTTGATTGTTTTCTTATTATATAACAATCTTTTTCCTTCTTCGTATCAACAAGTTCTTATGCAACGGGGTCTTCGTTTAAACCCGACATCTACTCTTCTTTGGCACGAGTATTTCAGCTTGGAATTAGCTTATGTAAAGAAGATTAAAACCCGCCGTGAAATATTGGGGCTTTCTACTACTGCTTCTAAGGACGAAATACAGCAAACGGATGAGGAGAATGTAATTAAACTCCCTGTTATAACAAAGGAAGATGAGTGGTTTAAGGATAAAAGGGAGGATGTTCAAATGGATGAACAGAAGATCGAGAGCTTGAAGGAGGAGAATAACAAAGTTCTTCAGGGTGAATTGGCAAAGATTGTATACTTGAATGCGATTGCAGGTATATATACATATTCAAACGGAATTATTTATTGTATATTTGATGCTACGGATGATATACTAATAGGAACTTGCATTCCGCGGTTATAGCAATTCCAAACGATTTGGATTTTCGCGCCAAATTTGCTGATATACAGTCAAACTTTGATATAGTAAGTCTCGATACAGTAAATTCCGCATTATAGTCAAGAATTCCTCTGATACAAAAATAGAATTATTAAATTTTCCCTCGATAGAATAAGGTTATATAGTAAGTCTCGTTATTAGATATAGTCAAACAAAAACGTGTTGAACAACAGCATTAAAGTGAGAGTGAAAATTTGAGGCTGAAACAGAGAGATACAAAGAGAATAAAGGGCAGTTTAAGAGAATAGGTTTGTCTGGTGTGTCCAGAAAGCTGAAATACGTAATTAAAAAGAGCGAGGTGTTGACCAAATTACAGTAGCGAAGCAATTCGATATTTCCAAGGCTACCGTCCAAGATTGTGCGCGATAAGATAAGATGGTATCACTTGATCCAAATATTAGTAAGCGTTTTGGATACGTTTGTTCGCAAACATTAAGTATCGCGTGACTAATCAATATATCAAAAACTTAGCGAGTGGGCATTGAACCAAATAATACGTGTCTTTTCTCACCTTTTGTTTGAATGGCTTTAATAAATTATGAAACCTTGACCAACCAAGAGGTTATTACATGATTGAACGGAATGACATCTGCTACGTTACGATTAAGTACTAGTACATCGTTAGTTTCAGCACAATTGGATCAGTAGAAATAGCGTTTGAGTCATTTCACGTCTTAAAAAGAAAACGCGTACTAATAGCGCTACATGTAGAAAAAAATTAGTACACAGTCAGTCTCGATAAGTCGGCCAACTTATCGAAAAACCGACTTATCGAGAATCACATGATTAAGTCTTTAAATTAATCCTTTTATTATCAATAATAATAACGATCACATTTATTTATATAAAAAGTCTTAGTCTACACGAATACATAACATTTAGCTTTAATTGTATGATTTAATGACTGTCTATTGCATTAATCGCACGATTCAAAACTTCCGCTTTAATCGTATGATCTAATGACACTGTTTTATTCATTAATCATACGATTCTAAATAAGTAAAAATCTGTTATTAATAATTATCGTACGAGCTGCGATCGGCCAGTTAAAATTGAAGGAATATGTGTTACATTATACAACTATCGCGTGAGGCCGACTTACAGAGAATTTACATAGATTGACCGAATTTTTAAATAGTGAAAAGAACGTAGAAAAAATTTTGGCCAACTTGAGCCAAAACCGACTTATCGAGACTGACTGTGTATATCATGAAACGCTTTTTTGGTAACTATAATTTTTAGATGTCTCAAAAGCATTATGCTAAAAAAAACATGTGGCGTATCACGAGTACTCGAAAGACACGTTGCAACTAGATCTTCCAGCGACATAAACATATCGTGTTGTTGATAAAATATGTTGTAGAACGTACAATTGATTTGCAGATATAACACCAGTGCTCCAAGTGTGTGGATATAAATGAGTTTTGGCGAGTTTTATGTTTAACCACGAGGTAAAATTTTGTTACACACTGTAAATGGCCGTTTTGCTAACCTGTAAAGAAACCGGTATTAGGAAAGTACCGTTGTAAAGAGTAGTTTCAATTTGTAGCATTATAATCAGAAGCTATGAACTTGTTATGTCGCATGCTGAAGTGATTCACAAGTCGAATTCGTCGATATAGGATATTTGCAACGTGCTGTCTGATTAATTCTAATATCTTAATGATTTGAAAAAGTTTCAAGGCGATAATAAGTAAAGTAAAATAAGGATTGGGTTAAGGTTATCTTAATTTTGCAAATATGACAAAATCGCAGAGGAAGAGAGTTTGTTGCGCCACTATATTAACTGCGGTCCCTTGGCACATTTTGTGCAACCGCGCAGTTGTTATAATTGTGTCGTTGGGTTTCTTTGTTCATGCGCCACATATGGGTAAAGACGGAACATACTATACTGTGATAGGCGCACGTCATAATTTGAGAGGAATCAAGTAAATAATTGATGTAGCACCATTATCAAATCGAAACTTTATCGCTGAGTAATTTGTATTAATGAGAGCAAAAATTTTTATGCCTACACTATATACTATATACTATATGAAGTAAATACACATACATATATATCACTAATAGTCGGTCACCTGCCTTTGCTATCAAGTCATTTGACCGGCATCACATTAATCACTAAACCATAAACAAAATATGTTTATACTTGGCCTACTCTCTCTAACCATAGTCAATTTGTTATTCTAATATGAATATATAATGGTTGGACTTGCAGCATACACGTTGCGACTACCTTTTCAACTATCCCATTCTCCCCGTTATCCACCCCATCTACCATGACCGCAGGATTATCCCGCAGTTGAATAATTGTTGTTTGAATCACACGGAGTAGTAAATAAACACAGAAAATCATCTATTAAATTAGATGTAATAGATGTAATGGATGCAATTATAAATAGTATAAAATAATATATACAACATACATTATTTTGTGAACGGTAACTTAAACGGGTAAATCAAATTAGCTTTTATGAATCGAGATTATTATATATAAACCGATGGTCTCCCTCCAAAATCAAGATTTTTAATCATCCCACTTGAAAGCACACTTTTCTTCAAAAGAAAAGCAATACTCACATAATTATAACCCGCATTTACCAACTCAAAAGAATGCCGTCTGCTGAAGTATCATCACCTTTGCCAGCAACAGATTTAAAGCAACTTCAACTCTACGATTTAGCCGCTCAGATCCTCAAAGAGGCTCCGGAAAACCTCCCGTCTTTGCCCTCCCTCCCATCTCTCCCGGCCTGCCACTTATCTCACCACTCTCCTCGAGGCCACCTTCGATCTGAAAAACGTTTTTGGCAGTTTATAATCAGTGATACTACTACATATGTCACTTACGGGACAATAAACGGCGACGAAGAGCTCCAAGAAAGAGCAACTCAAATTATGCGGCATCGGTCTATAGAGGCTGCACAAGAATTTATTAACGAAAAGATTGAAGAAAGAATTAACCATGGCTATGTTGGATGGGCTGCATGGTAAACCACACAATGTGAGTTGAAGACGAAAGAAAGATGAAGAAGATGAAGAAGAAGAAGACGGAAATGCATACATTGCATCTCGAATTAATGGAAGAAACCAAATAGACATAAACATTCATAGAGAAGACTTTTTTTCTCTTTATTTTTCATTTCTTTTCCTTTGCAAGCACAAACAAGAAAGCATGTATTAATGACAAGGGCCCGCTGGGGAAGTCTTGTGAACAACATCTATGATTATAATTTACATTAGTTATTGTATATTCGATGTGTAGATAGACTATTATTTGTATATAATTAATATTTCCTCGAGTTAAAGTAATAAATATTTCGTCACATATCAAAACAAAAAGACTATAACAGTTCGCAAAGAGATAAACGACAATGAATGGCTGATAAGCAAACTACACAAAATGTGCAATGGTAACAATCGATAACAAACGATGACAAACAAGTTACGACAGTGAACACAGCAATAATTGTGTACATGCGGTCTTGTTGGTTGTGCTGAGAATCCCTGCAGCTAAACATTCCATTAATAGGACTAATCATATGTACTCCTTTGTCATTTGTTCATTTTATTTCTTGTCCCTTCCATTCTACGTTGATGGCGTTATCGAAAAAAATAAAGTAGTAAAATCGGCGAGAATAAAAATGTCATCTACTGACGTCACATTTTATTCCCACAACCTCGACTATTGGCAGCCAAAGCAATGGTCTTTGTGTCAGCATTCTTGTTTAGTTAGTGCGAACGGAAAATGATGTAAATACGGACGGGTTAAGTTTATTCATGTCCCCACTTTTTGTGAGAAAAAAAAAAGGTGATCCCACTTTCGCATCCTGCATATATGCGCGTATACATACTGATTTACACCACTCCGCTCTCATCGACCTCCTTATTTTCAACTTCTCGCCCTTATCTCCGTTCCTATCCGTATCCCCCTTAATCTAGAGTTTGTCATTATCACCGAACTTTCGGGAGTGTTCGGAAATTACACATGGGCGATGGAATTAGCATGAATACTTTTTGGACACGTGGGATTGTGCAGTTTGCATTACCATATAGGGTTATTTTAGTTCTTGTAAACTCTAAGGTGAGTATGTTCTGCCTTGCGCCCCAAGATGAATTGTGTTAGTCAATTTTATGGAATTGGCAATTCTGTACGCATCTCGTGTGGATAAAATTTAATCGTGTGAAAGCGAATTATACGCAGGATGGTTTCAACGAGATATCGGAAGTAGACCGTTTAGTATTCTTGATTGCTACTTTTGAGATTTATCCCTTCAGTTATTCCTGCATGATCCTGCTGACAAGAAAATCTTAAATCAGAATATATTGTTTATGCCTTGAGATTGTTTCGGAAGGCTCTATTATTTATTGTTATAAAACGTGTTACTGAAAACAAGTTTATTGAAAGAAAAACAAACACCACCATCACTAACAAGTAACGATCAGTTTTACAAATCTCTTTTCAACTATACATAGACGAGTAAAACCGTTTTGATGAGAAGTAATTACATTGCATCTTTTTTTTTAAATAAATACAAACGATCGAACTTTTTTACACTAGAATTGTCGTATCGGGTGAATATGGTCGTTATCGAGTATATTCAAAAGGTATTCGAGGTGAGCAGTATACATAGATACCAACACTGCAGGATAAGGAGCATCGGGATAAACAGCAACGGTTCTACCAATTGCATAAAGAGTTAGCATTTCTCGCAAAATTAGACGTCTACTCTGATCTCATCACCCCTCCCATCTGTTTTTCAACTCGTTAATATACTCACCTATACCAATACCCTCTCTTGCTGTACTTATGCTTAGTCGCAATAGCTTGATGCCTTCCACTTCCATCCGCATCAAAAAACTCCAACCCAATGTCACTCCTGACTACCGTTGCTACCTGCTTCCAATTCCTCTCCCCCGATTTTACACATTTCTTATACACATGTCCATTCAACGTGTGTGTCCAAGAAAGCTTGTATTCACAATTCAAGACATCATCAGAGGCCAGCCCATCGACGTGTCCGAAACTAATATATGCAGATGGAATCTTAAAGAACCAATACCTATCCATAGTCGTTCGGGAAGTAAGGAGGAATGTTTCACCATATTCAGGCGTCCAACGCAGTTCGCGCAATTCATATGAAACTGGTGAGCGAGGGTTGTAGGAATTCGAGGTGAGTTCGGCGATTTTGTAAAGAAAGGGGAAGTATCCACCATCAGGAGATCTCATCAGAGGAGGAGTTGGGACGGATGCCATCGGGCTCAGATCTCTATAAGGATGGGAGCGAAACAATATAATGATGATGATAAAGGAAAGAGTTTAACTTGTGAAAACCCTTTTTGGTCTCAATTAATAAATTGATCAAAGAAAGAAGAAGAAAAAAACCTGGACTCTTCGCCGAGTCCCGACCACAGAGGCAAATCATTGTCGGAAAACTGGTGCATATCCTCGTCTAGTGAATTGATGAATAATGACTCTGACTCTTCGAGAAAATCGCTTCGCTCCATCCGCGAAGGCCCTGTCGGGGGCGACATTAATTTCTCACATTGGTGATAATAATCGATATCGTAGCCGATACGTTTATAAATCTCGTCGGTCAGTTCAGAGAACCAGAGTTCATAATCGTATCGATAATTTACCGGTGCATTTCCCCTTATTCTCAAATCATAAATGCACGGGGCCATAGAACCAGTCAGAGGCGGTCCCATCTCGGGACTTTGTAAAAGGAATACGGACCAGCTGACGATTATGTAAAAGATTATAGAAAAGACTATGATTGACCACCATGTATCCCAAGACGACATGCGTTCACGAAATGATTGCCTCCTTTCGTTAGTTCCTCTCCCTAGAAGGGGTGAGCTTTCATCTGCCATTATTCCCGTTATGCTGACCGATTACAAAAATGAAAATACACACGAGTTGGAAAAAAAAAAAAAGGGGAGAAACAAAACCTTCTTTTTGGCGGGCTGGTCCACACCCCCCTCAGAAATCGTTTACGCCAAATACCTTGTACGCTGGGACAAGCGAGTCATGTGAAATAGAGATGAGTTTTAAAGTAAGTTATGTATCCTGTCTCATCCACGTGTGCAGACTCGTCCGAGAGTGCGCGCACTATCAAAAGAACTCCCGGACATTTGCTTCGTGGACAGCCCGCAGATTGTATCGGTTGGGGTTGGGGAAACGTCCCTTATCTTGTCATTTAAATTTACCCATTTAGATGACATGTAAGTCATTTATTTGAATGATGATGCAATTGCGCCGCCTTTCCTGCAATAGGTTTTCATTTTGCATTCAAGTGTTTCGAATATTTATATTGTTTATTTATTCCTTATTACAATTGTTCCTAAAGATAGTGCTAAAAAGAATTGAGAAGACTGCTATATACAACAACTATTATGCATCATTAAATTACATATAGTATGTTTCTAATTATGTAGAATGAGGAAGGGATTTGGGGGAAAGGGAAAACGATTTCCGAGCCAAACTCTTTTTTTTTTTTTGTTGTTGGGGAGGAAATAAAACAAGGTGTAAACCAGGATGGGATCAAGATGAGATCCAACCGAGGATAGTCCCGAATACACCGCATGTTAATTTGACCAATGATTGAATTTTAATATTTACATATTAGGGATTTTGTGTTAAATGTAGTGCGCTTAATGCTAAAAGCGTGAGATGCGATAATAATAGTGGGACTAGGATTAGAAATGAAAATAAAGGTTATAGTTATAGTTAATCGATTATGCAGGTCAAATTTGTGAAAACAAAAGGATGGCCCGATTATGCGATATGAAATAAGTGAGTATCTGCTCACCATGTTATCTGCAAAGATCCCCCATCCAAATCTCTTCTTCATTGTCTCCTGATTGTTTGTAACGTGACCTTGCTTCTCATTATCACTATCGATATTAGTATTCTTCTCAGTTGTTGTATTATCGACCTCTGTATTAACATCTGAAACAGTCTCTGCCTTTTCGTTATAGAATGAAAATGACCATGAGAGTAAACCCTGTTTTCTATCAATAGGTTCCACTTTCTTCTGTAGACCCAGCTGACTTCTCAGTTTCTTCACGGTTGGACTCAACCCTTCAGCGTCCGACTCGAAGCCGGTGAAAGTTGGCGACGCTTTAACGTATTCTAATTTTGAGACAGCGTCGTCGTGGGTGTCTATCGATAGTGATAGTGTTGGATTGCGTCTGCAAAAGAGTGATTTTCGCGAGCGTGTCGGTATATAGGCTATCGTGTTTGAAGAGGCGAGGTAGGACTTATAATCATTGAGAAATTGTAGTGCATTTGGAGGCAAGTCTTCTGGGTTTTCATCGGCGACATCCGAAAGCATTTCAGATAGGAAATCCAAGTATTCGTGTATATCATTGTATAGTTGTTTGGCGTCTTCTAATTCATGGTTTTGCATATTGAAGGATGAGATGTAATAAGTGATTTAGTTGTGTTGTTATTGTTATTATTATTGTGGTTTTGTGGTTTTTGTTGTTTTTGTTTTTGTTATTGTTTATTATTATTATATGATACGTGGATAACGATGAATGATATATGTCATATAACTATATTAATGATAAATATACAATGATATATTTTTTAGTGTTTTGGAGTTTGGATGTGGGGGAGGAGGAAGCGTGGGTGAGATTCGCATCTCTTTTATATGTCGCTTGTGACGAAACACCATTACTCGCCCCCATTTAAATTTATGCCTGCTGATCCTTTTCTTAATTTGCTCATCACTAATACCTTGTCTCAAAAACCTTGTCTATATTTTATTATTATAAACCGAAATGGAATAAACTGTGTTTGAAATATTTGATTTACGATTTAGGTGATCACACGTAGTATGACAATCGAAAATTCGAACTAATGATAAGCTAACCAATAATATTCATACTTTTCCAAAATCACAAGACTCGATCCACATCTTGTTTGTAGGACGAAAATATGCTAAAATATGTGGGAAAGGAAAAACGAACGGAGAGGAAGAAAAAAAAAAGTCTTCGTAGGGTAAGGTTTGCGCTGAGAGGCGGGAGAGGAGGGGGGAGGAACTGAATGAGTTGTCCAATAAGAAAAAGACACAGGCCATTTACAATAAGTAGGGTGAATATGCTGATATGCATTTAATATTATAGTGACTATTGTATATACCAAATATATTATCATTTGTTATCAAGATCAGCTATTTTTATAGTACACAAAAATACATTCGGTATGTAACAACAACAATGGGCAAGCTTACAACAAGATCCATTATTTCTAACTACATTTACAATAATACATCATCATAGACAATCGTTTGTTCGCCTATGGAGATCTGAATTGTTCTTTTCCACAAAGAAAGTTTTTTTTTTTTCGCGCAGTTTGCTACATATCGATTATTCGCCACATGGAAGAGAGGTATGTGCGTCACTCGACGTTAAGGGGCGGGAAACAATGGTATTTTACGGAATTTCGCCGTAAATGGTGTGACAATACAATATCTATGTTACTTGATACACAAAATATTCGGGGATCACAATTCCGATTTTTAAAAAAAAAAAAAATTCTAAAAATCTGCGAAATCGACAAGTCAGAAAAAGTATGGACGAGTAGAAGCAACTCATGAACGTGCTGCTGTACACGAGTGTTTAAATATATAACTGTATTGGCATAGGCAATGGTTTTTTTACTTTGTTATTTTACGCCAGAGCTTTATCGATGACCTTGGTGTGACTCACGAGCTATCGTTACATTTAGCCCAATAGTTTCAATCACCTCACACCGTGTGTAACATCAAACAGGTTTACATTATTTTATTAAACAAGTTTCTGAACAGTTTTGTACTTGATATAGAACTGTTCCCCATATGAAAGAGAGAGGAGGGGAAGGGGAGAGAGAGGAAGAGACGTGTTATTTCTACGCCAAGAGTTTCGCGGAACGAATCGGAGGAGAGCGACAAAGTTTCAGTATCGAAACAATAGTCCGTGTAGTAGAATAACCAATAATAATAATGATTTGTCACATACATGTGTATACAAACGTCATAATATTAGCATAGTCCGCCCACATGCGTGCTTGTTCTTTTTGTTCCACTGTTCCTGGTTTAAAAAGCCCTGCAGACGCCCATCTTTTTTTCCATTGTCAATGTCCAAATGCTGACATTGTTCACATTAAATATTCGACTTTCTGTCTGTTTGATTATATTCAAAGCGGAATAGAATGTAAGCCACTCACTGTAGTATCGTTTTCTCACTCGATATTATCAGAATCTCCATTCTTTTTTTCTTTTCCCTTTGCTCTGCTGTGTGTCCGGAAGACTGGGCCTTGCTTTTTGTGCTCATGCAAGTATGCATAGTCCGTTCCTCGTTGGATTTCTTTTTTGCAACGTGTGAATATTAAAATGTTGACGTCTGATGATGTAATCATAGTAATAGTAATAGCCTAATTATAATATTAATATAATCACAACAAAGTTATGTAATTAACAGACTTTTAAACTGACGCATCCAGCGTTTATATTTATTATTTATTATTTATCAAATAAACCAATTAGGTCACATGTTTTGTTAGTGTTACTTTTCTAACCCGGGCGCAAAGTGTCTAAAATTTCTCACCAATGAACCGACCCACCCAAACCACCCGGTTTGCAACTGACGCTCCAAAAACTTCGTCTCAGCAAGTTGTATATGCTACTGGAAATACTACCACCACCGCTGCCTCGCAACAAGCTTACCTTGCACGGGTCGAAGAAGAATGGAATAAGCGTCTCGACACCGAGATAGACCAACTGGCTGCTTCTTTCCACACCATTATTAAAGCGTCTGGCTTCACAGAGTTTGTGAGGGCTCCCGGTGCAGATTATGACAGGGTAAATATAGACTGGCTAATAGGCATCTATTCGTGTGTTCCCAATGGCACTAATACGCCATTAATGCTTTTTTTTTTTTAATCTTAGCAAATTGAAAAGGACAAATACCGAAACTCGCTTGATGGATATGTGGCCGAATTGAAAGCCGCCAACATTGTAAATCTCACTGTTGACTGATACACTTTATAAATTCTCCGATACCCTACGTTCAGTTGTCATTAAGTTGTCTTTTCCTTCTGTTTACCAATTCGTCCGTGCCAACTAGGCCAAAAACTGCGAAGCTCTGTTGAGTCTAACACACGAGCTGAAAACGGCATTCCTTCTGAATGATACAGAAACACTCATGCAATATAGTCAACGGCGTAAGAAAGAATTAACTGCGCGAAAGGAAAAGATAAAACGGAAAGTATTGGAATTAAATGATGAATTGGCGGAAGCGATCTGGGAGATGGAGAGCGTGTTGGGTGGAGGAAAAGGAGAGGTTTTGTGATCTCATGGATGTGTAATGTTTAAGAGGTGCTGGGCGTTTTGCGTGTAGATGTATGGTTGGAAAAGTGTTTGGGTTGTAATGTGGTGTTGTGTAGTGTTGTGTAGTGTGGTGTGGTGTAGTGTGGTGTGGTGTAGTGGTGTAGTGTAGTATAGCGTAGTGTAGTGTAGTATAGCGTAGTGTAACGGATAATAATGCTTTACATTAAAAAAGATATACGTAATCGTACTAGAAAAGGTTCACACGCATACGCATTATTACACACGTATTACAGTATAACTGTCAAAAAACGCGCGATGATATATTTTCTCTAACCTTACTAGTTTCTCAGGGATTTCCAAATTAAGCTTAATTAAACCTGAGAACCAAGCTGGATCTCAGCCACGGATACAGACACTTTGACAACTTGGGCACTATGTGTTAACGTTGATGATAAACAGTATGAGCACGCTTTTAATTATGAGACAGGTATACCGCTTCTATCATCTTGTACGAATCTCTTTACTTGTTCATTTTAGTGGAATGGCTCTACATAACAGAAAGGATGAGTAATACATGATGATTATTGTGCGTTGCGAATCCACCTCTTTTCTGTTGAATAGCTTCCACAAGAAAAACACTTTAGATTCAGCCAAGCGCTATAACGAGAGTCTATGCTATATGCGTCGCTTGAGGAATTTGACATTCTGTTTTATTTCGATAGCCTAGCTATGGATATATATAGTCCATATTACAATTCCGAATTCGTCAAGACACGCCCTTGTGTCATGACCACTCTCTCTTCCAAATTTACAAATGTACTCAACATCCTATCATATACTTTGCTGTTCTCTTTATTAGGTGAAGCCACAAGCTCGTATTCACTTTTCTCACTTCCGCCTTCTCCGTATGCCATCATTCTAGCCTTCATGGCGGCGCCAAAGCTAGCCGAATTCACTGCGTTACCATCACGAGGACGATAGACTTTAACCCCAAACACATCGGCTAACACTTGTAATATCGAGTCGTTGGCGCTTGCACCGCCAACAGCTAACAGCCGCTCTATTTTCTGTCCGTGTAACAACCGCCCGCTTCTAGCTTTCATGGATAAGAATTGTGATTCCAAAATCGCCCGGATGTTGTAATTTGGATCACGAAATTCATCAACTGGTTCTCCACTATCAAATCTGTATATCCCATACGCAAATGGTATTATCTCTTGCACGTGAAAATAAAATCCGAATTTGTTCTCGTCAGGCTTCGATACTACTGTGCGTAGGATGGTGTTGTACGAGTCCCAGGAAGTGGTGGGTGTGTAAGTATCGCGTATGTACTCGCGTGTTAAGCTGCCATTCTTGTAGCATAGCATAGAAATATACTGGTTGCTGATTGGATGGCAGAGAGTGTGAGATTCTGTAGTCGGTGTAGGATAAGTCGTAACAAGCAGCAGAGTATCTGATGTACCCAAAGAGATTAAAACGTCTGATGGACAGAGTTTACGGCTTAGGAGAGTCGATGGATTGTCACCCATAAATGGAAGAATTTTACAGTCTGCGTATATCAAAGTTTGCAGTCAATATTTCCAATAACATCGATGCATCCACACGCACATTTTATACGTATACCTGGATTAAATCCATATTTTTCGACAAAGTATTTACAAACGTTGCCAATTACACTCAGCCCATTCACTTCTACATTGCCAAGCTTTTCTCTCAGCGTTTCCCCACCACACGCAACAAGCAATCTCTCATCCCATGTTTTGTTGTGAATATCAAACAAGTTCATTCCGGATGCATCGGACGCGTCAATTGGTGCATAGTCGCCGAGGAAAAGCGAAGCAAGGAATGAGCTCACGACTGAGATGCGTTCTGTGTTATTATATGTTGGTAAATCATTCTGATGTATCTTTGGGATTGATGAATTGTCAAGGCGAATTCAAATATAGTTTGCGATAAAACAAAATCACGCATCATTCTGAGTGAGAGATAGTTACAATCACCTTACTTTGGCGATTTGGTTACCGGTAAACCGTTCGTATGCCCGCGACCCAGTGATGTTTGCCAGTTCCTGTGCTCCACCAATAATCTCTTCCAACTTTTGACAATATTCCGATGTGCTAGAGTCTTGCCAGGTAGGTGACTGCTCCAAAGCAAACGCATCTCTCAGTTGTGACTTGAGCGTTTCTTGTGAATTCAAATGGCGCAATAATTGTGATGCTGATCGCTTCCAAAATACGCTTCCATGTTGCTAATATTAGTGGGATGTTTAATAACTATATGTATGTGTTTGCACAAGTGTTGAATATCCCCACCTGAGCAGCACCGGAAATTACTCGAATCGAGTGAAATGGGAACTCTTTGGCCGAGAGTTTAGATAGTAACAAATCAATCGATTCGACCCACATTAACGTTGGAGACGTTACTATACGACCGTTGGTAATTACCCCGTTAAAAGTTCTGCATATTCATTGATTTATAACAAGAGCATTATGACGACGATCGTTAGACTGCTTTTGCGTAAAGTGAAACACGAAAAAAAAAAGACAACAAATATTACCCATACTGTGGTAATTCTTTAGAAAACCGAACAGTCTCTTCACATACCACGTCCGCTGCATCATTGATAGCGGTCAGTTTCAATTGTTGTGTAGATAGATCGAATCCTACGTACAGGTTATCTGACATTTTTCATTTCCATCAATTCCATCCAGATTTGCAAATGATTTATGGGAATTTTGACATCACACAAAGTCTCACGTGTTCGTCCAATCAACAAACGTGCATGCGAGAGATGCCGTCAAGGTAAAGTACGCTGTGACGGGAATGCAGAAACACTGAGGCCTTGTTCCAATTGTATACCAGATCAATGCGTTTATGATCAATTACCCAGCAAAATCGAACACATGAAACAAAAGCTAGACAACACAGAGAGTAATTCTCTATCTTTTTAACATGCCATTCCTCGATATAACGTCAAACCGTCAGCAGTTTGCGTAATTGCAAAAGCCAGCGAGCGGTGGACCGTCCACTATTCACTACAATAATGAATTCCGTCATCTCAACCGAAGAATATAAAGTTTCAGAACCCTATATAGGTCATGATAAGGCACGTCATTACGCGTTGAGTAGATTTAGCACGCTGATTGGAATAAATAGTTTGTATTCACCTTGTTGAGATAATAGAGAATATATTGTTGTATAGTTTAAGTAGGTGAGGTTAATTTGTACTTATACTTAGAGTAATAAAAAAAAGTCGTAATTTACGGTATAAGGGTAAAAGTTCTAGTTTGGTTCTATCGTCAATATAAATTACGGCATCAAAACAACAAAATTTGACTGTAGTGCGCTTCCTACCTTTACGTAGTAATGTGAGACTTACTAGCCGAGTAGTTTCCAGCTTTTGCTCCAAAAAAACAAATAACTTTTTGCAATTACTATGACGAACAATTGTTTAATGCTAACAAAGAATGAAGCACTAAACTTTATCATAAAGCGAGATTGTGCAGTCCAATTGTGTCATTAAAATGCAAGTAAATAGTATATACATCTTTCCAGAGGTAGGCACATCGTTGGAGGAAAAGTGGAAGTTTAACAGGACATCAATTTAAAAACAACTAATCATTTGACTAAAACTTTGTTTATGGTCGAATTTGGGAGCGGTTAAACAGAGGCAAAAAAGTACATCTAAAAAACCACCAAGTTGGAAGAGAATTATGGTGGAGAATGAGATACCAGTTTGGCAACGTCTATTATTAAATTTAATAACTTGAGAACATAAAACAAAGAATTTTATAAATTACCTTCTCTAAAGTTTTTACTGGCTATGTGAAACTGACTAAAGAAGCATACGTATGATAGTAATTTTCTTAAACTTCTTTATTTTATTTGTTGCGGTACATGTAAAGCAGATTTGTGTGTTTAGTGTTATTTCTCTTAATAAACACGTTTGTTTTGTTGCTACCGGTAGAGCCTTTCTGCTTAGCAACACCTTCGACCGTAAGTTACTTATCTGCCTTTAACTGATAACTTTGCGTATGGTAAAAGACAAGAATACAAACTGTACGCGTCATCCAAACCATACTTGTACTCAAGAATATCTTTTCGTAAAACATTATTATGTGTGAGTTTAACAGCTAGAATACGTTCTGGTTCTATATTAACCAGACGCCTAGTTTCTGTTCATAGTCAACGAAACCAAACACCAATGCATTTTGAGATTATTTACGATTGAAATGCTAAGAATGTGCTTGCATCAAAAAAACTGCTATAAGTAGCATATGGCATTACAGGACAAATGGATACTGCGTATGAAGCAACACACGAGAGCCGATGTCACGTCACTAATATCCATCATAAAGATTGATTATCGTGATAGACGGTATGTACGCATTCAATGCGACTTAAGTAAAGTAAAAATATACGAAAAGAAAGGACATAAACTATAACGAAGAACAGATAATACAAACATGTTCATAATGATGACCATGTTATGTCTGGAATGTATACTCTAGCAGATAGTTCCCAAGTAGAGGTTGCGTTTATTATATTCGACCTGTGAATAAACTGTCAGTAAATGGTAAAATGCGCGTACCGTATTTACTTGTTATCGCAAGTAGCTTTGACGTTCCCTTTTGAATTTGTTGGTTTTATTGACACTACTCTTTATCATAAGAATTTTAACTGACCATGTTTTGGACATTATATTAGATGTTCTGGCAATATAATAATCCCAAGCATTAGACAACTTCACATGAAAAGATTGTGGGTTGAGATCCGAGAGCCAGAATATTGTATTTTGCTTAAAAGTTTACGGGAGTAATAAAGCGATCACCATATTAAAGTACAATTCGAACTGAAACTCTGTTCACCAAACAATGAGTAATTCAAGTTAAACTTGTCATGTCATGAGTACTGCAAAATTTGTGTACCTTTCACTCATAGTATTTTCACTTCTTTCGTGTACCGATCTCATTTATCGCATATTCACAAAGCAAAAATTCTCCTATTTCTTTTATTCGCTTATTTCTTCTTCGAAGATTCCATTTTTTCTGCGTATCACTCATCAAAATTAGCTCTTTTGTCATTCTCGCTATACCCATTTTCTGTTTTCAGTTTCTCTCAAACCATATTTTCTTCTATTCTCTTCGTTACTCAACACACCATAAGCCTGGTTGATTCTTTCATCTTTTTCCGTTATGAATTTCCTACATCTAATTTATTATGTAAGGGGAAATTTATATATAAAGCCTGGCGGTAATACCCCCTTCAGTAACATGTAAACGATTTAGCTTCAAACGGCATAAACACATATTAGCAGCTTGTATAGGCTTATACCGAGTGTATCAGTTGACTTAAAAAGGTTATTACATTCGTAACCAAACATGCTGTGTATGTTTTATATTTTGACAGGCACATGTATGGTTAAATCTTGGACAATCAATGGAACAAAGTAATTGTGACAGCATTGTGTTATAGTTAAATAGTGTAATTAGTATGTATACATAAAATCTCCATTTAGAATGTCACATGAGTAAATAAGCGATGTTTAAGTTATGATTATTCGTCAATAATAATTTTCGCTTTTATACTGTAGGATATTGCACTGTATATGCTAAGAACAGTGTTGTCGGGATGACTCATGAATCGGGCGTTTTCATAACAATTACGTTTAAGAGTCTTTATGAGGTGATATGCAATCACAAATGGAGATAACATTTCTATGGCGTGCCTGCGTTTTTGGAATGTCTCAGACATTCATCTCGACAACAACCAATGAGAATAAAGAATGGAATTTATTTTTGATTTGTATACCTTTCGGAATAAATATATGAATCGGTAGGGTTTTGGCTAATTCATCAAGTGTTACCTGTCCATCATCAAGTCGCACGTATCTACATCCATCATTTATAAATTTTCCTTGTTGTATCGATCGATCTTAATTGGAGCAAGCTCATTTTTAATGTTTCACCAAGAATATAATTATTTTATATTTTATTTTATAAAGAATGCGCGAGCTTTTCTGAGATTGTTGGAGTAGAAACTTGCTTGTTGAACGGCAGGCAAATTAAGATATTGAACGACGCGTTATTACATGTTACCATATTGATTCTCGTATATTGACCGAAAAAATCATCTAATCCATTCCGATTCTGGTCTTTTAATTGCTCATATTTAGAACTTTAAAAACAACATTTATTGGTAGACTTAGATCAACTCTTTATTTGTGGAATGATCTTGTTAAATATCAAACTATTAATGAATTTCATTGTCTTATTGTAACACTGCTTGATAGTGAAAAAAAAATATATTGAATTCTTTCCGAACAATAAGTCTTTTTTTTCCCCCATGCTTTGAATATATGACTTAATCGGAAATTTTTCTATGGCTGTTCATATTTATAATGATAATGGGTTTTAATAATAGCGGACAGCATATACTCAAATAATACGATGTACTACTGTACATATTAATGCATGTTACCAATTGAGACCGCAGAATCTCTGGCGTAAACTTGTTGCCATGTTCGAGGGGAGGACCGAGAAAATGCATAGAGACATGAAGCGTGTATTGATATAACCAGTGTAATGTACAACATGCCCATCACACGTCAAAACCATTGCTTCCCGGAAGTTGATTCCATATATAGCGATGATTGAATTTCGATCATTATTTACATCATTTTTTCGTGACACATTAGCAGTTAAAACCCCGTCCAACCAAGACGTATTGTATGCTATTATCGATTCACATGTTGGTTTAACCCAATGTTAAAGCAGCTGACATAAGATGTAACGTTGAACTTTGTACAATGTTGCAAAAGGGGTAAACATAAATTATGACGTATGAGAAAACTGCGCACGGAGAAAAGTATTTGACAAATTGGTGAGAGTTATCGTTATTATTAAAATGGGCGTCAGTATATACTTCAACAATATTGGTCACACGAATTACTTCATTACCGACGATCAGTTGTGACAGCGTAAATTAGATCGATTGCTCGGTCAGATTCACATGCCAGGTTTAAACCCAAAATTTAGCCGTCTTTCCTTCCTCCCCCTCTCCTCCCTATCTAATGACGTTTTAGGGGAAACTCACAATCAGAATCTACAATTTTCCGTCAACTCCCGTCTCTCCTCTGTCTCTCTCTCCTTCACATTAACAACACATGGTGGGAACACAACATCAGCATGCCCACCCCCCTTTTTTAAAAAAAAATGGAATTTCCGTTAAAAGAAAATTTGGTTGTTGATTATGATGAATGATTATTATTATTATTTTATTTATTATCATTATTATTGCTATCGTTACTAAGACAAAAAAAAGGGGGGGGGGGGATGTGTGCGAGAGATCATGAATTTGATAACCGTCGAGTATCAGGAAAACAAGGGATTGATGTAATTCGTTCAATGCTAGTTCTAAGGTAACGGGATGAATGCATGAATACAGCCCAAGAAGAATTAGAGAGGAGGATCACTATCAGTGCTATAAATAACTTAACTCAATGCGTCGCCATTCAATAGTGTAATACAAGACAACAATAACAGGGTTCGATACATGTCCGTACGAGATGGTTTAAACAAGCCTTAATCTCAATTGGCTCTATAACACTTGCACAATTACCACATGTGAGAATGTATGCAATGATGTATTTGCATCACAGGAGAGACTGCAGATGCCGAGACGAAGAAGAGAAAAAAAAGGAGAGTTTTATTCGGTAGTCAGCGGATCTCAATTCGCATAAATTTACATGGTTTGCGAGTTAGACGCATTTTGGAATGTCCTAACTTTTCGAATACGATTTGAAATTGTTGCAATATAATTGCGTATGTAATAACGTCGGTTCGGGAATATTTCCCCCATTCACCTAGTCATTCGGCCTTGCAGTTTCATCATAATTGTAAATCCCATCCTTAGTAATTCACTCATTGTCTTTGAACATTGTGTCATCAATTTCTTCATTGTTTTTAAGTCATTCCATTTAAACTTCTTCCTTCCGAAATTCCCCTCAACCTAATACTAAGCATTGTTTGTAATACGGGAATTATTTATCGTCTTGTGATATTCCAAATACGTCAAAAAACTTGTATGAGAATAAGAGATCTGCACATTCCTGGGAATTGTATAAATTTGATCAAAAAAAACCAACACCTGCTTAAAGTTGTTCAAATCTCGAGTCAAATACTACAAGAGCAAATCACGCGCAATTAAGAAATACAATTTAACATCAGATACGCTCGAACAAAACATTACAACATTCAACACCAGCACGAATCGAACTTTTGACAGAATGGCAAGGCGCACGTTTTTACGAAGACAAGCAAAGTACGCTCTAACTGTCTTTTGATTTCATGCTCAATACAAATAGATTTGTCGATTGATTTCTTATTTGTCATCTTTGGCTCTTTTTCTTGCAATTCCAGATACCAAGCTCCTCCTTTGGCACCCGAAATAATTCAACAAATCCTCTCCTACCTGATCGCATTAGATCCGAACTGCCATGACTATTACTACTCCGAATGCGTATACAAAGATTTATATTCATGCCTTTTGGTCAACCGACTATGGTGCCGGAGTACCGCTCCTCTGCTCTGGCGTCAACCGCTAACAGATAATCCATACGTGCGCGCAAAAGTGTTGCAAGTATACTACTCGTGTCTAGACAATAACCAGAAACAACAATTACAATCTCAGGAACTCGAGCTACCCTTTGTAGATGCCCCCCTTCCATTATTCAACTATCCCTCCTTTTTGAGATTTTTGGATTATGACAGATTGTTTCGAACCATGGAAGCGCTATGTAAAACAATGTCGAGAAAGTGTTTTCATAACATCCTCAGCGCAATATTACAGCTCATTTCGAATAACACATCAAAAGTGAATGGGTTTAGGTTCATCATCTGTAGAAACAATTTTTGGAAACCACAAGATATCGAGTTGCTCAGGAACGATGCTGTAATACAAATTATGAAAAGACTCAGAACAGTCGATATAGGAGGAGATATAGGACATGAACGACAAAAGTATTTGTTGGAATATTTGGCTGAATACTGTACGATGCTGGTAATTATCATATCATCATTCTTTTTCAAGAGAATTTCATTGTACGCCCGAACCGACACATTCTGATATCGAAAATTTTCAATTTATTACAGGAATCTATACGCGTCGGAGGAGGTCCACTGAAACCCGAAACGCTTACTCAATTTTCATACGCGATATCCAAGTCAACCACGTATCCCGAAGAAAACGTGATATCAAACCTAATACTATCCCAAACGAATCTCCAATCCTTTGAATTTCGAGAACTCAAATGGACAAGCCGATTCATTCGCCATGCTCTAATAGCCGTAATTTCAGCTATCGGCACCCGAAAATCATCTTTACGTCACCTTCGTTTCCATAGTGTCAATTTCGATCAATGTTGCTCGTGGCAGCCCATAAGCGCATGCGAGAATTTGGAGAGCATAGAATTAATCGATTGTGTTGGCATAACAACAGAGATGATGCGTCCGTTGATAAGAGGACGTTTGGAAAAGTTAAAAAAGGTGGTGATTACACCCGAGGATAGAGAGGTGCTAACGGACGATCAAAAAGAATTGTGGAAGTGGGTGGACGGTATCAATGGGGGAAATGGAGATGTACGCAAAACGGGAAAGCGTTCGAGAGGTTTATTAAGGTGGAGGATTGATCGGGTGGTGGGAGAAAAAGAGAAAGGGAATCAGTGATGTAAACAGTTTATGTAAGTGCTTACTTGACTAGGGTTTTTAAACTTGTATATGTATGCAAAATAAGATGTGTGTAAACGAAGACTAATGAATGTATGATATATAAGATAAGATTTGTATGACATAAACTTGTAATTATATAATATAAATTTACAACCTTCAAAAATCACGAAATGCAGGGTTATGACACAAATTGACAATGATCATATGCACGCCTAAAAGCATGGCATGGCTGACCCAAACTTGGGATCCCACCTTGTGTTCAGTGTTGGGACACAAGAATGACATTTCCTTCTATAGCATGTCGAGGATTGTAGTATGTTCAGACAATTTTAATGTGCAGAGGGGTCGAGCATGTACACCAAATGCGATTAAAGGATAGGGGTGCTTCATCTTTGGCTAAGAAGATGAACGTGGTTTCGAATCATTCCGGTAGAACAAATGGGGTGAGGCATAGTAAACAAGCCTTTTTAATATGATGCACGCGATTAAATTCTGCTTTCGACTGACATGCATGTGAATATTCCGGTCCTTGGTTTTTTTTTTCTTCCCCTTCCAACTTTGTCTTAGCATATAACGACAAACGCAATTCCTGGCGAGCGGGTTTAAATGGGAATTAATATGCCTCCCTACTACTACGTTCGGGGAGAAAGAAGCACAATAATATTAAAAATTTAGGTTCCTAACGATATAAAGAGTTCTATCATTCTTTATCAACATCTTTTTTGCTACATATCCGGCACGTTTAACCTACTAACTGCATTTATTCATAACAATGTAAAGCATAACTTTGGTCAGGCAGGTATTGTATGATTTTCATAATAATAATGCACTACCATCCAGTAACAATGGGAATTCTGTGAGAAACAGATTGCCCAAATGAACTACCGATTAGATATCGTATCAATTTCTTTTTCAAGGTGTCTTTTACACTGATTTTGGTAACATTAAACGAATCCAAATTCGTTCACCGGAAGTTTTCATTAGTGTATATACCATGCATTTAATGCCAGGTATGTCCTGAATGGTGACCATTTTATTACTATATAACCTGTCACTATTGTAATGTATAAATATATGTATAAAGCTTTAATTGACCGTTATATGTAGCATTTCGATCATGCAAAGTATCCATACACAATCGGCATTATTTCTTTCTTTGATCACCCTGCGCGTTACTTGGGATTACATGACTATATGGCATTCCGATCTTACTGTTGAACACACCATTCGTTAGTCTTGGCAATTATCCGAATATCACCAGGGAATTAAAAGAGAAATCGTGTGTGTGCGAGTGAGTGTACAGAATTACTCTTTTGTTGATAATAACAAAGGAACCAAAAGCATCTAAGCGTCCTCAATATCCACATATTTAGTACTCCTCTATAACAACTCTGATGATAACAATGACAGTAGATATTTTGGTCAATTGATTGATTATCCATTAAACAAAAGAAATCACGATCACAAGCCTTGGTCATTATAATCCGATCACTATGTACGATGTATTGTACAATTTCTTGGATAAACATGGTTCGTTTAATAAGTTTGCTTTTCGCCCTTACAACAAATAGCATGAGGTTCCTTTATAGGAAACCTTTATATCGAATACCGCATTATTACCCTTTAGTTAGATATGGGTGTTCAATAAAATCGGTAATCAATTCTAATACAGGAATCTAATTGAAATCGAAAACATATTAGTAATGCATATAAAGAATCCGGAAATAGTTTTGTATTTAATGACTCACTTGCTGATCCTTGGGTGCAAAATGACCAGAGTTCAATACGACCACTCGCGTGAGATTTTTATGGGAGGAAATATATCCGACTACCAATCCGTCTACACGCCATATCTACACACAAATGAAAAGTGAGAAAACACTTTATCAATCAGCGTCCAATCCATGAAATTGACATCTGGTCTTGTACCTTTCTCTCCTTTGTCCTAAAGGCGTGTGATCCGTCCCACTTGAGCGAATACAACCAATCATTATTCCCTGCGGCACCGTCTCTAAAGTCCATATTTCCTTGATAGAGCAACACTTTATAATTCTCTATCAGAGTAGGAAACAGATATTTTGTCGATCTCATAATATCACCCTACAGAAATAGTCATCGTTGTTCATCTTAGTAAACACGTACCGTACACTGAATTTTTCAAATGAATTCATATCACAGGTAGTACATACGATTAACGTCATCACGACAACGCCCGTATCTATGAAATATCTGTCTCCAATATTTAGTGCTTGCCTCATCTCAGTTGTGTTCATCAACTTTTTCACTCCTGATAAGTCGAACATGACATTTAAACGACGGACGTCATAATAATTAATTCCCCCAGTAATGTTGCCAAAGTCATCGAGGAGTTGCATACGCGTCTCGAACGCGCCAAGATAGTCACATTTTGCGAGTTTGATGTTAACTATTTTTGCATAACGGCGGAACCTGGCTGCATCCGCACGGGTTATTAGACCTTAATAGAGACGCCCCCACGGTGAAAATTAGTACATCGTCAATGCGAGTGAACAAGTAAAATATCTGTCATGAAGGTAAATGAGCTTTCCCGCGTTTTTTAAAATAAATACCATATTGGTAGGCGCTTTCCGCATGCTCCTTTACTTGACTTGCTGGATCTGTAAGGCCACTGGCTGCAAAGGTAAACGAGGTAAAAAAGACGTTTAGCGAAATTTTTTTGACAAATAAATTATAGTTTTGTCAATAACCGGCACGCGTTAATAATTAAAAGTCAGACGAATCTTACCCACAGATAATCCTACGAGAGGAATCACATCATCTAGTCGGCACTCTAGTATAGCAAATATGATGTCTCGTTAAAACCTCCTATTTCTATTCTTCGAATGTCAAAGCTTCTTACCTTTTCTTGCACGAATGTTATGTAAATGGATAGCATACGATATTGAGGGAACGTACTTTCCCGCGTAACTTTCGCCTGAATATAGGAGTTTGACCCTTTAATATTTCGACCATATTGATTGATACCAAGTCTAATAAATGCTTTTTATTTCCACATTGACATTACCTGTGATATACAAATCTGATTTTTTCAACTCGGGATATCTTTTATAAAAGCCATCAAAGAATGCCAAAAGATCCTTTGCAACACCCTTTTGATTTGACACATAGCCATTAAAGTATCCTGTCTTTTCATCACCGGTTGGACGGTCCTTTGGAGGCCTTGGTCTTCGGGGACACTTTGGCCTCTTTGGCCTTTTTGGATGATGATGATGGTGATGATGATAATGATCAAAGATAGACGAAGACATGTCTTCATCCACCATGTCTTCGTCTACCATGTCTTCGTCTACCATGTCTTCTTCTATCATGTCTTCGTCTTCCAAGTCATCATGATTATGATGATGATGATAATCACCATACTGTTCACTACATTTGGGATTTTTCAATTCTTCATCAGTTAATGGATCAACGAAAGAGTATCCCGTGCCAACTGGTTGATCAATGAAGACCATCGAATAATGCTTGTTCCATGTTATATTATTGCGTTTGATTTTAAAGTCGGGCGTTCTAGTCAAGGGGCCGACCTGGTTGTGTTGACATGGAATAGGATTTAAAAAGAGTCTTGGGATTATGAAAATAGCGTATGCAGATCAAAAAAAATATTACCTCCTCAAACAATGCAAGCATAGACGTCATTCCCGGACCACCTTGTAGCCAGCTTGGTGAATATCATCAGGATAGCGTTAGATCAACGTCGTGCAGATTAGTCAAACTCTTGAATATATATCAATATCACGGATATTTACACGATCAAAGGTGGGTTTTCCTGTTTTGGTTCTTGAGCAGGAAATAGCCAATAAAATCTATACGCAAAATACAGTTCGAACGTTCAATATCATGTCAATTTTGGGCGAAAGCGATTCTACTTTCAATTAATCTAAATTGAACTTACAGACTCGCCTTCTTTCCTTCTGCACATGCACTAAAATCTCTAACGTCAATGTATCCAGCATAGCTTTTTTCTATTGGCTGCTCCCCTTCCGCATATGGTAAATTACCAACAAGATGGTCGTCTCCGGTGGGCGTGTGGAAAAATTGTTGAGATTTATCGTAGTAGCTTCCAACCGCCAAGACTGCGTTCAGGACTGCTAAGCAGATAGATATGAGAAAAGTGTTCCGCATTTTCGTCCAAGGCTCAAGTTGGTGGGAGTGAGAGGGGGGAGTGAAACCTTATTTATTATATATACAGTATGTTCAAAACATTATATCCTAAAATATTTTCTTCATTGGTGCATGTGCGCCAAGATTATCAGAGAGAGTTTATTTCGATAATCTAATTTCTAGTATCATCCTATTGTACTGAACCTAAACTAATCCCTTCTAGTTACGCCGACATATTCTTGTCAAAATACGTTAATAAAGTCGCTTTGCGTCTCCCATTTGAGTTTTTGTGTCTTCCGCCCCTTCAACACGTGATCAAATATGTTAGTATCATAACAATAGTGTTTGATTCATCATATTGGCCCTTGCTATTACTATTATTACCTGACTTTGTTTGCACAATTACGCGATAACTTTCTACCGTTAAGACAGGAATCTACGTGCGTGTTGGCCCGTAATTCGGTTACTTTTGTGAAAGATCTATTGCAGACGGGACATTGCCATTCAGGAATATCATTATGCGCACCCGTTGTTGGTAATAACTGGGAAAAAAGTTCGGAATGTCTGGAATCTGTCGGTAAAGAATCTGATTGGATGTCCACGTCGAGCGCAATTTTGTCTGAATGTTCTGATTTCGCACGACTTGACGGTTGCTGTTGTAGTGTTAGCGAGCGTTCAGTCGGTGATAACGGACTTCTCTTGTCCTCGCTTATTGATATTTCCTCTCCGAGGCCGTACTCAGTATCTGCTCGACTCATCTCATCAGCCGAAAAGTGATCGCTCAATTTGTGCAAAGAAAGGTTCTGATAATTGGCCATCTCTCCTAACGAGTTGGAACTGTATTCGGTATTTTCATGCAAAGGAAGGGCCAGGTAATTGGCCATCTCTCCTAACGAGTTGGAACTGTATTCGGTATCGTCGTTATCTTCTTTTACATTATTGCTCGTTGGATAATTGTCTTCTGATTTAATTTTTTTGTTTTCACACGGTTCATCAGTTGGTATAAGAAACTGTAATAGATCTTATGAGTTCATTTTGTGATTAACGTGGAGGCTCTGGGGTAAGACGCTACACACCCTCTTTACTCCTATTGCAGAAGCTTCATTACGGGATCTTAGATTTCCCAGTCGGATGCCAAGCAAGCGCACGTGTAAAGGTAATTCCGCTTCCAATATCTGTATATGATCTGGGTTACTCAAAGAGATGACATTCCCAATCGATACAACGGCTAAATACTCACTGGTAGCGCGAAGTTATATATATCCTTTTTTGAGTGCACGTATTTCTGCAATGTCTTTGCGCGGGTGAACGATTTAAAGGTAACTAATTTAAACGTTACGGTAATGACTTTGCCCTAACATAAGACTGTGTTTTAGACATAAAGAGATCGTATTAATACAGAAACCAAGACAAATTACCTCAAAGTTCTTTTTAGCAAGATCATCGGCTAACATTCCTGCTAGTTCTTGGAGTTTCGAACGAAGGTCGGCTGGCCTTCGGATTGACGGGAAGGTCCTATAAAATGAAATATGTTCAAATGATCAACAAGCTGTTCTTTATCTTTTTTGTAACCATCACATGACATACCGCGATACACTTAAACTCTTGCGTGTCCATTCCCTAAGAACGATGACAAGAAGTTAGCCATTAAAGTCTTTTTCTTGCTGTCCGGATCTTTGTTGATCAAAGGTATACATACACATGATTGTTTTCATTACCAATTCCTAAAGCTACTCGTATAAGGAAAGCAAATGTGCACGGATAGCACAACTTGTACAGATAGGTCAATTTTTCGTAAATGTCGTTACAAGTTTTAACGTCTACCGCGTTCAATATGCGTTCAGTGACGCGTCCGATTCCTACTCGAACGATATATTAATATGGTTCAACGTCTTTTTTAATTGCAACCAATCATCTAATAATATTTGTTAACTAACCAGAAATCTTGCGAATAGGCAAGTCTTTTAGAAATTCGATTATTGCTTGACGATCATTTGGCAACCTATACTGTCCGTTTGGTTTGTTAATGTCAGCACATACCTATGATTGAGTATTTATATTAGTAATGGGTTTTGGATGTAATTATGATTCACAAGAGTCAACAATTAACAATCACAAACCTTTGCTAACATCCTATTTGGAGCAATTCCAGCACTTGCTGTTAGCTTTGTAACTTTTAAAATCTCTGCACGCAATTCTTGCACCACATCTTCAGGAGACTTGTTATTCTCATGACAATAGTCAGTAATGTCAAGGAATGCCTCATCCAAACTCATTGCTGTAAAGTTTGGATCATATTGAGAAAATATATCTAAGAGAGGGAGGAGGAAGGAGGAAGGAGGAAGGAGGGAGAATAAGCCAAGGCAAGTAATCAACTAGTATATAATTTAAAGTGATAGATAAACATGCCTTGTGTTTGTTTTGACACGGCAGTATATTTGTCAAAGCATGGTGGAATGATTGTAAGTTTGGGGCATAGCCTTAATGCAATAAATCCAGGCATTGCACTACGGACACCATACTGAATCAAAAGACGTAAATTTAGTACATACTTATAATTACAATCTATTTGGAGACCTTTTATTTACGCATAATTTTTATACCTTTCGAGCTTCATAATTGGCAGTTGTTAGCATTTGTGTACTGCCAACTGCCATTGGTTTTCCTTTAACTGAGGGATTATCACGTTCTTCAACAGAAGCATAAAATGCGTCCTGTGTAAAGTAGTAAGAATCATCGTACAATGGTTGTGAATTTATCAAATCCATTCATAAATCTTACCATGTCAATAAGCACAATGTAACGCGACAAATCCCTTTTTTGTTCCAAAGCTTCAACCATAGTGTTAACATAGGCTCTGTCGTATGACAAGTCTTGCTGTAATAATTCGGCATAATGCTGCTTTAATTTGTTCACCTTTTCAGTAAGTTCAGTATCCCTTTTCTCTTCATTCTTGAAGTAAGCCGAGTTCTAAATGTTGGGTAATATAAATTCAAAATGTCGGTCAACGAAAACAAAAGATTATAAAATTTTTTTATAACAATAAATACCTTTGAAGCCTCGTAAATAACTCTATTGACCTTGCTTTTATCAACCTGTTCCAGACCAGCTTTATTTGATGCCAACCCGCCGAGTCTTAATAATAGAGAGTCACTTGCTTCGGTTTCTATTTTTACTTCCGCATCTTCTGGTAATTTTGTTTCGTTTACACATAATTTTATATCTTCCGCAGCAGTTGTTGCTTCTGAGGTTGCTTGTTCGTTTTTGATGTTTACAGTACTCGTATTACGTTCAATTGACTGAATTAATTCTTCTACTTGACTTTTCGACATGTCTATATGAGTGTTGTATCCATAGCTGTTGTCTCCGTTATCGACGATATCGTAAACATTGTGGACAGTATCAATCGTACTCTGAATCGCGATGCCTTTACCAATTTGGTTGACTTTGACGTCCTTTTTTTGGTCAACATTGGCATTAGTGATATTCGCTACATCCAATTCACAAATGTTTAGCAAGTTCAAGTCGGCCTCGGTAAAGTCGCGTTCTAATGCCATAGTTTGAAAGATCCTTTCGATGAGACCGAGTAGAAACTTGCAATCCGCAGTCGCCTTGAGTGTACGTTAGTTCGATTTGTCACACAATGTAATGTAATATTTTTTTTGTATTGTAAACCTTAATTGATTCATTGTAAAAAAGGCAATTCGACGTGCCCAAAGCAAGCGGGTGACTTTTTTTTTTTGTCACTAATCACTTTCCTTCTTGATGATGGCGTTGATGATTATCTAATCAAATCAGCCTTTCCTTTAGAGAAAGTAAATGCTTCGTGCAACGCAATAAAAAAACTGCGGGTGATGTCGTAATGATGACATTTATCCGTTTCTGATGGTGCATTTGTAAGCGATCGAACCGAACGTAATCGCCAACTTATGCCCAGTGACGCATTCACAAAAAGCAATAAAAATGGTTCTTTTTGCCAAAATTTCCTTGTTTTCTAAAGGAAACTTTCGAAGCGTGTATTAGATTAGATAATTTCGATATGATCTATAATACTGTTTATTCAACATGTGGGAATTTAGCTTTACGCCATTGGAATTAATCGAGTTTTCCGGTCAAGTTACTGAATAAACCTTTTTCATATAAACCAGCACATTCATGAATAGGTTTATGAATTTATTGTCAATATTAATAATAGATAGGATATCCTTATTGTTTGTGCATACAAACATTTTTCATTTCTTGCATTCCACGATCTGGAGATTTGTGTGATATGAACGCTTAAACACTTTTCCGGTCACGGATAATAATAATAATAATGATACAGTATTTAATATACTCATCTGTGTGAAACTGCGGAGACTTTATAAAGAGATATACAGTAAGCGATACAGTTACTAATAATATCCTCCAACAAATTTGCCGTTAAACTTGAAAATGCCACTAATATGCGCTTGGTATGCCCATCAAGGTATATGATCTAATTTGTGAGTCTGTAACAAAAATGCCTATCCGAGACTATTGGAACGTCATATTCAGTCTACTGGAGAAACAGAAGAATGAACTGTTGACTCTCAACAAAAACATTTCGTTAACCTTAATCCGGTATTGTTGACATTGCTCTTGTCAATATGTGAGTAAACTTCACTCTGGCAAGTCAGAGTTAATGTCATCAATGAGTTACCGGACAATTCATTGAACCTTGCATAGCTAGGACAACTTTGTAAGCACCAAATACTGGGCGCTGTCTGCTTCAATAGAAAAAGTGACTATTCCGTGAGAACGTTTATCAACGGCGGAGCAACTTGTACTACAATTCTAGAAGATATTATAATATACCAATCCAATTATCAAACTGTATGAGTAACGTTTTTGAGTTGTCAAATAATGTACAGTTCAATAAGACTGTCTATCTTGAAAATTTAAAATATAGAACGTCGGGCTAACTGACAGATTAAATTGTAACGCGCAAAGACATTGTTTAACCAAACGCGTTTCAAACCATCTTCAATAATCCCAAGCTACATAAAAGAGTGTAAAATTACAATTTCAGTTTACGACTTTTTTATATGCCAATGACAATTAACACTAGCTTGAGAGATATTAATACTAATACATATTTTAAGCTTTGGATATAATTATCCTTATAATTTAATCCTTGCCTCAGAAGAGGTGCAGTATCTACAAGTTACCATGTGTGAGCTGCACTTTATGATACACAATCATGAACATCTACCCCGCATTTTTTGAGTTATACTCACATCTTTGTATTGGTAGCAACTGAATCAGACATCTGTTTGTTAGTAATGCAATCAAATAATCGTAAGCGGTGAGATCGATTTGGCTAATTCACATACTTAGAATCAATATACATGTGCAAAGGTTAGGATGATAATTGCTTATACAATATGATGATGGACGTATAATTACAAATTAATAATACGTTGGGAAAGCATCCCCATCTCGCTCTTTTAATAAGCTATTTTTATACGATTACGTCGCACAATGTACTATCGTATGACTAATTAAGTTCTTCATAAAGAACATATTAGAGTTTACTCGATATCAAAAAGAAAGCGTTCGGATGTTTCGATGTGCGACAAACTAAGAGATTTTCTTTTCTGTGCAAATTATCATAATAACAAGGTTTAAAATCGGGAATCTAAAAAAAATTAGCAAACTGTCGTCCCACATGGGCTTAGGTTTGAACATTATACAAGCACAGATTTACTTAATATAGAAGAGAAAGTTGAGCCAATAAATCACACCATTTGTGAAATTCTGATTTGTAAGTCAATCTATTCAATTTTTAGCAAGATAAGCCCTCAAAGAGACTTTTTAATGTTCATATTGTATTACTACCAGAAACGACGATATTAACATTTCTGGTACATGCGAACATCACAACATGGA
>CAJVPJ010000051.1:0-56534 GCA_910592205.1 Paraglomus occultum
CGTCTCCTTTCTTCCGCACTCTAAACCATTCTCCATCAGATAAATGTTGATAGATGTTGTATCAAGACTAACTGCCAGCAAAGCCCCGTTTTTCGATATTGCTAACACTGGTGTATCAAAACCAATTAGACTCGGATCGCCTTGGTGGTGGAGGTCGAAAAGATGCCATCCGTCACGTAGACTGTACACACGAAGTATTTTCTTCTTTGGCTCAGCTTCAAAATACACATCTGATTTGATCATCCTCGCTAAAAATTGAAAGTAAACTTTGCGCTGTAGGCCTTTCCACTTATCCTTCATATTGTGTCTATATGCCCTCGGGATATCACGCTGCCATACGCTAGTCTCATCTAAGGTCTTGTATGGTTCTGTATGCTCTGGATCAATTTTATAATGAAAGATGCCTTCTTCATTTGATATCGTCAATAGCCATTTACCCTCGTCGGTATCCGATACAAAATTAACTACGCCAGCAACCTCATCTAACGGTGTTTCTATCCTTAACCATTTATCGGCATTCTTACGATCCATCACAAGTACATATGTAGAGCTGTGATCATGCGAATGGGTGCTCCCATGCGATCCGAAGCCGAACGTCTTTTTTCTAGAAGAGCTTCCAGATTCTAAATCAGAGTTTGTTTCAAGAGTTATTTCCTCAGTTGGAAAATAGGAAAGCGCAACCAAAGTCTTTTCATGAACATTCGCATTGGATATGGCAAGGCTCCATGTTGGCATATCGGAACTTGGGTCGTAAGCTGCTTGCATATAGTTTGCATTGATTGTATACGATTCATCGGAGACTTTGGAGATTTCATTTCCGTTGACTTTGTGCGCTGTCAGATATCCAACGATCTCTCCTTTGTCTTTTTCTTTTAAAATAAAATTGAGTGGGGGGTATAAATGAGTTGAACGTTAAATAAGTCTGTAATCGCTATCCTTTTGATGAACTTACGAATGCTCAATTTGACAGCTTCTTTTCCATTATTGCTTATGGCGATATGATATCGCCATCCTGGTTTAGAGTAATAGTCTTGCTCCATTCATGCGGCTTTCCAACCTTTTCTCTCTCAAATGCACTATTTATAATTCATGATTAACTTTATAATTGTGAAACGTGCATGTCGATATGACATGTAACCATACTGGTTGATAATCACACTTTGTGCATCGTTACAACACAGTTACCATTATAGTCTGCCCTGATCGGTCTTGATAAGACATCCTTCTATTGAAGTCACAATTAGCAAATTGACAACTTCATTTGCAATATGGAATGGGCAATTTGGTGATTTATCTTTGGGTGTGAATTCGTCTTTCTAGTTTGTGACACGGCATGACTTTATAGTAATTGACGTGTACCTGTTTAGGGTCGTCGATCATCTCGTCGTGTAACGGTTCGAATGTGCAGGGTCGAGCAGAGCGCCCAGATAGTGAATGCCAAGAATCGAACAGATTTACGCCTAACATCTCTATGGGAATGTACTTGCTGTATTTAGTGTTATCAATTAAGCAGGTCTGCGATTGTGATATACTTCTTACACTATGCACCGATATCCTATGAACAAGCATTTGTTCTTTGCAGATAACGTTGCCCAATGGCTTTAACGTGATTGATGAATGGATAAAACCAACCCATTGGTTTAGAGTTCTGTTTTCCCACGATCCGGGTCACTCGTCCTTTGATACATGTTTAACAAGGCTTCGTCGCGTTCCTTTGGTATACGTCAAATAGACCCCGTCCTCGTACTTCAAATTACAGTAGTAGTGGTCATAAGTACGGAACCCAAATTTGGGCAAACGATTTTGAAAGTTTCCATCATTATACCAGTATCCTTTTCTTTCGGTTTTCCGTTATCATTGCCGTCACGAGTATTTTCGCAGAATGTGAAATAATCGATGCTTATTATTTTGAAAAGCGCCTTTCTTCTTCTCAGGCTTCTTTTTCATCGTTCCTAGGCGTTATTCATCGTCACTGGTTTTAATTAGATCTTGTGTCAAGTGAGAACGCCCTCCAGTGATTAAAGATTTCATCAAATCGAGTCCACTTCGAGTAGACTCCATTACCATTCATCAAGATAACGTTAGTAATTTGATGTTTGATTCATCGATCTATAGCCACTTTACAGGGATCAACTGGCCATTAATGTGCCATTTGAGATTCTGTAAATAGTAACAGGGATCCTACCGGTTGTGCTTCAGGACAGGAATAATCAAACGCTTTGAGATTTTCCCTGCGATATAGTGTATCTGTAAAATTTCAAATCAATCGGATGCCTACAACAAATTTTACAAACATCTGTCTGAACTGTTAAAAACCATATAAAACCGACGCTTATTAGGGACATAAACTTTTAGAAATCCATATCTCCACCTTGTTTCTAAACTATTTGCATAATTTTTTCTTGCTAATTTTACGTTCTCGGAAAATTAGGAGGAATCTGTTACTATATTTGGGGCATGTCTAAAACGGAGCAGATCCCTCGCAATTCCATTGGTCAAATTTGTATGGCAGCCAATAAAACTGCAAATACAGGATCACGTTCTGCTCCGCTTTAGCCTTTCCCTATATTTGGCATGATACATCAATTATCATTTATTATTTGCAAATTTTTAGTAACTTTTGCCGTAAGCATCCGATCGATCTGATTTTACACATAATCAGGGTTTGTAAATTACAACCGGTAGGATACTTATGACTGCTACTGTATGTACAACATAGGCGTTTACGTCTGGGTGGCGCTCCCATATTTGTATACAATTCCTTCCGATAAGAAATTGTCATCTGTCATCTAATCATACACCTATTATCTTATTATCGTCCGGGACCCATGATTATATCTTCATTCATCAAGTCATCTTTGAATTTCTTTGCTATCTTTTAGTTTAGGACGGTAAAAGAAATAAATACATATAGTTTGAATACTCTAAATCTTTTTGAATCCCAATTGGACCTTCTTCAGAATTCCCCTTTGTCTGTGACATAATGTCATATTGCCAGCCCATCTGACGCCATAAAGATTCGGTCTTTTATAAAAGAAGTAATTCGGCAAATTATTTCTATATTTCTATCCTGTCTGTACGTGAAGAACTTCCATACAGTAGCCATTAGTTCGTGTGTCTTCATTAGCTTCTATTGATGAATTCAATATATTCTATGCGATTTCGATATATCTTTTTTCCGCACTCTGAACCATTCCGAGCATTACTCTCCTTTGCGACGCGCCCGCATCAAATAATATTGACAGATGTTGATCACCTTGATCGAAAAGATGCCACCCATCACGTAGATTGCACATACGAAGTGTTTTCTTCTTTGGCTCAGTATGCCCTCGGAATATCACCTACTATACGCTAATTCATCCACGGTTTTGTATGGCAGAACATTATCATAATAAAGATTCCTTCTTCATCTGATACTGTCAGTAGCCACATATCCGAGTTGAGGTGCGATACACTCATCTAATAACGTTCTTATCCTTTCCATTTAGCAAGATTCTTACGATCCATCACGAGTACATACGTAGAGCTGAATAATTTTGTTTCGTAGGCTATTTCTTTAGTTGGAAAATACTGAATAGGAAAGCGCAACCATCATTCGCATTGGAGATGGCTAACTCCACGTTGGCATAGTAAAGTTGGGTCGTAAGCTCCTTGTATATACAATTTTGGATGAAAGTGGAAGGCTTAATCCCGCGTTAGAGGGTAATTACAACAGGAGAATGTGTGATCACGTTACCATGCGTTTTGTCGATCGTTTCCCTAATCTGTTAGTCTAGCAAGTTAGGACCTGTATACTCTGAGCCGCCGAAACGTAGAAGGCTTAATTACTATCTGTTATCAGTGAGCTGTCACTTTACGCTTGTACTTCTAATAATGTAGGGAGTATCCTGTGCATAAGAAATAGTCATGCACCTACATGCGATTGTGGGAAATGGAGTATCGTGACGTGCATATTAGATACGCATTGGTTGTATAATTGTTTATTGTTTTTGAAGCATGTTGTGGAAATGTTCAGAAGATATCCGAGTCAAAGTAGCGAAAGCTACACTAACTACTGTTTGTAATTTAGATTACCTTCCTTTCTCCAACCATTCAACAAAACTGCAGATTGAGTTCGTGGTTAGTTTTATTACATTCTAATTTATCATAAATTCTGTGTGACTATTATTTTATAATTATATAAGGTTATGTAAATGTTTTATAGCATTAAAAAATGTTATTTTCCTAATTATAAATCAAACAGAACAACCGATAAAGACGGCGCCACTTGCAAAGACTGGCACTAACAAACAGCTATTACTAACAAACGATACGGCACTAAAACCAACAATATTTTGACTGCACTAAAGCCTTTTTTCTCCTAAGGTACAGAAAGCACTAATACTAATAATACTCACTTCTTTTCCTTTCCCAAATTACGAACACTCAACTTCTTCAGAAACCCGAATTAGGGGCAACAAAAATCATTGAATTCTGGGTATCGGTTCGTGGGCTGATACAATCCCCATTGACGCTCATTGGACCAATTCCATTTGTTACCTTTCCATCCATTCCGCCTATGTTGTCCATCCCATTCATATTCTGATCGATTGCAGAGATTCTGTATGTGATAATTCCGTGTGTATTTCCGACTCCATTCACGGTGTTTTCTGTTTGCGCATGTCCTTGAACATGACCCTGTCCATTTCCATTTCCATTTGCAGCATTCCCACTTGTGTTCCCAGAGTTGACGCTCGCATTTCCATTATTCCCACCACTATTACCTTTGTTCACAGCGCCATGCCCGTTTCTACAATACGGCGCAATTAACTGGAAATACCCCGGTCCAACACTCCCATGATTGTTTCCTCCAGGAATATACCCGTACTGCGCAAACTGGCCGTATAAATTCGCTTGCTGTCCCGGGAAACCCTGTGATGGAAACGTTGGTGAGATATGATACGATTGCTGCGTCAATGGAACTGTGTTGGGAATGGGAGTAGGCGGATTGCCTAGAGGATGCGGATGCGGGGTGGGATATGGCCCGGATTTATAGTAATAGTTGAAGACTAGCGTGAGCGATGTTCGAGAATTATAAGTGGATAAGGATCCATAGCAAGCGAAGCAGTAGCGTCAGAAGGGTAGAATTGTATTAAATTGAGATGTAAGTAAAAGGGGTCGAAAGAAGACGATGCATATGAGTTGATTAGTAGTTGGTGTAAAAAAACATAAAAAGAGGGAAGACAATGACAATAAGAAACTAGTACCATGACTTTCGCATGAGTTACCACCGGCTGCTCCGTAATTGTATGCTCCGCTAAAAGTACTGAAATTGAGTGTGAATAAAAACATTAAAACATTGCAAATGGCAATTGAGGCGTTTTTGCGAATCGTAAACTTAGTTTCGTTAATGTCTCGATCCCCCATGATTTTCCATGACTATGTAAACGATCGTCCTTCCGTATACTTCTCACTCACTCTCCTCCCTATTCACCTATACGACTTTCTTGGCGCGTTCGGGTCACCTTTGACCGAACACCCATTAGGTCCAGATACGTGAGTTGCTTGCAATCCCTTTGGTCCTTTAATTATGTCGAATTCGACCTTCATCCAGATCATCGTGTACCCAACGATTGGGCGAGTGTGATACAATCGAGGAGAAAACAGGCGCAGAACAGGAATAAAGTGAGTATCATTATGATTACAGCGGGTATCATTAGGAATAGAAGATCGTTACGAAACAAGTGGTAAATCATTAAATTATTGTGTTGGGTCGATGACTTTTCGTTGCAGAACGTGCATACATACCTCTTCTCCCTATTTCGTCGTACAAGACAATAAGATACAGCGTATAATATTAGTAAATACCAATATAATATACATGTGGCCTAACAAGTCACAAATGCAATCATAAACCCCGGCCTCAGCGCTGTTTGTACCTCAGCAAGACTCTTGAATCCACCGTCGTTGTGAATAGCGGTGTGGTGTACGAAGACTTTTTTTTTTGAAAGAATAAAGATAAAACGATAAATCATAAGATCATAAACGAAACAAATTACTCAAATTTGATGTTTCATATTCAAGCGTTGAGAGTGTTGAGGTGTATTCAGATATAAATGTACTCGGCCACATTTCTCATAACTTAATGAATCACGCTTGAATACTGTAACAACTGAACGAGTCTAGCTAGACTCATTTATGGGCATTTCTTAATAAATATTCTCAAACAAAGTTAAATCTTGTAACGCTGTTTTCTCTCCAAGTCTCTCCTCTGTATGTTCTCTTACCCTCAAGTTTATTCTCTTCAAAGTCAGTTGGAATAATAAAACCATATCCTTTTTGGCTATTGAAAAACTTGACGCGACCAGTTTTACGGCCTGTGGAAGCAGTCATTATTGGATTCTTCTACGATGCGTTGATTGATCTGATACGCAATAAAGTTAATAGTACGAGTGCGGCCTGAATGGCGCAAGAGTATTTTAACGTAGGATAAGAATGAAAAAGAGGGGAAAGGAAGAGAGACGGAATAGAGAGTGTGAAACAAGTGGATAAGTATGCGGCAGAGAGTGAAAGAAAAGTGGGAGAGAAGGTGAAATGTTTTAAGAGTATTTGTATTCGATCCGAGGTGGCGGTGAAAGTTGCCTTGTTGTGATATAGTGTGATTTTGATTGATTGTCTAATGACGTGTTTGATGATTATACCTAAAATATACAACAATCAATTCCTAACGAATGATACTCGGTAATTGGAACAACTAAAGCAGGCTGAAACATATCACAAGTCCAGGGGTTCAAACCTAGATACCCCAGTAATCTTAAAACTTAATCTAACTGTAAAAGAGATAAGCCATAAAACTTGTATTTTTAAAACATGAATTCTCACTGTTAACTTTCCGTTTCTGGTCAGGAAGATTGTTATTTTCACATTGAATTATCACACCCAAGTAACTCACTGTCCAAATTAATGTTTAATCATCCAAGGACAAAATGCGCCTATGCCCAATCACATTTTATTGGTTAAAACTAATAAATAAAGAAAGATGCATATATCAATGATACGCTTTTTTCATATCAACTTAAGCAGAACAAAAACTTACTTATTCTTTTTGTAGCCCATTATTTATTTTTCTCATGTTCGAAATTTCAGTAAGACATTCTGCGCGCCTCACTCAAATGGGTTATGTGGTCGAGTCCGCTATTTAAATTATTAATCAGGTATCGTACAAATTAATTCTTGAGCCAGTTGTTGTATTATACAGCAACAAGTATTTAAAGCAAGACTATGGTTTTAATCCGGTTCGTCATAGTAGTCATTTTTGTCGACATAGCTCGTTAATATTGTATTTTATTGGACTCTGCAACAAGAATTTTATTCAATCAAACCGTATTAGTATTTGCGTGCAATTATGATGTAGCATATACCAGGTTGCAAGTTATCATATGTTTTATTCAGTGGTAATTCTTTGAGGTAAGCTCCGATATGTTTTTTTTTGTTTGAAACGGAAAAAAGCCTTGATGTGGTATAACCATGGTTAACTATTAATAGAGAATTTTATTTCACGCCCTAAATGCGATTATGAGAATAGATTAAAAAAGTTATAGCACTTTGGATCGTATAGGTGGTGCCATCCTTTTCTTTCCTTTCGCGGTAACCTTCGTATCTAACACCTATGTATAAATCACGATGCGTGTGGGGACTCACATCCGCGTCTGGTGTTGGAATCTTGGCTAAAGATTATGCTTAATTCCATAGATACAAAGAATTATCAAGATCAACTGATAATAATGATGGCCGAATGTTTATCCTATAATTGACAAAGTCTTCTAGATAATATCTGTAGACATTATTTAAACATTGTTGATGGTAGACAAACCGCAATTGTTTAAAGGGCTTGCGAAGGGAAGCTAGTGAAATGACTAGCCTTCCTTCGTAAGTCTTTGGCCAAGGTAGAGAGAGTATGTTAGACACACATCGACTGTTAAATAGCATGTTTACACTAACTGTTCCATGAACGTACATATATACGTTACCATTGAACAGTGGGCTCACCGACACACTTGTCCTGACTACGAAATGTTCATCATTTTATTGTAAAAGAAAAAGCTTTCATTTGCAGGCGACAATTCAATTTCATATTTGCAAGAAGAACTGTAGAGGATTTGAGAAAAAGAAAATAAAATTTGCATGCAACTAAATAAACTCGAGCGTAAAATTTGATCAAACAGCAATCCTATGGAATTTAAATATTAACACAATTTCAATTCAAAACATGATGCGACTAATTTAATCCATTAACTTAAAGAGTCAAAAACATTTCTCTTGTCGGATGGAAATTAAAGAGGAATACCTGCTCCCTCGATTGATTGATAAAAGAAATAGTAAAAAGTAAAAACTTAAGATTCATTAATTACAGATAAGCCCCGTTTGTACATTCCAGATTGATTACACTCATTACTATCTATGATAATTAAAAATAAAAAGGTCAAAGTTCTTAAAGTTTACAAGTTCGCAGGAAGCGCGTGTTGTGCGTTTAACTCCCATTACTCCCCATATATCCCGTATTCCCTTCTCACTCGTCCGTCTCCTCCTCGTCTCCCTTGTTTTTTTCTTTTTCTTCCACCTCTCTTTTCAATCCAAATCTGATGCAATTATATTTGATATATATATATGTATAATATGTATGTATGTATATATATTCGAAAGAAAGGACTCTGATCCATTCACAAATTAATAGTTTCGATAGTTTATATACAAGCAGGGAAAATCTAGCATTACACAACCAATATGAACGATGAGCAATAAGCATCGTATAAACGTCAGAGAAAATATCCATATAATCATAAAAAAAAAGTATTACGCTCGACGACGGCAAAAAGTACAAGTTCGCTTATCGACAAAACATTCTTAGACGAGTTGAAGAACAATAAGCGTGGAGATAAAAGAGCACTTCTGAAGTGATATTATTAAAAGAGATAGACATCCCATATAGATGTAAAATATAATGCAATATTGCTTTCCGTCCTCTTATTCCTTTCCTCATAACTTTTTTTAATATCCCAGAGAAAAAATCCGACTCGATTCCTTTTCTTTTTTCATCGTGCCCCAATTACAAAATTACCTCCCTCTCCTGGGCGGTTGTTGACTTCCCATACTTCCCATACTACCCATAAATCTTCTATGCCCATTGCCCGCTCCTGGACCATTATAAAACCCCGAATACGCCATCTCGCCATACCCATCATATCTTGGTGGCGGCGGATGTATCTCACCGTACGGGCCTATTCCATACCCTGCAGGTGGTATCATCAGTGTTGTGTAATATCGTGGCTCTGTTGCATCATATGCAAGGCTATAGACCGGATGGGAATTGGATGATGCAGATGAAGATGCAAGTTTATTCGCCTGGGATTGAGAAAGTCCTTGGCGGGAGCTGCGTTGATGTCGTGGGCGTTCGGGAATTGTATGTGGTTGTTTTTCCTGTTGTTGTAAAGAATGCGTGCGTGATTGGGAAGTATTATTATATTGTGTTTTCTGGGAATTTTGTTGAACATTTGAATATGAAGACGAGGTAGGTGAGGATGATGTTTGTCGCTGATTTTGTCTGGGTTCATTAACCGATGATGTTGATGCTGATGATACTGTTGATGATGATGATGTTGGTGTTGTTGATGTTATTGCCGTTGTCGTTGTCGTTGTCGATGTTGATGTTGTTGCTGATGTCGATGTTGTTGGTATTCCCGCCTGCCATGTTTGTCGCTTACTGGCAAGTAGCTCTTTCTTCAACTCTTCACTTTCCTGTTCGCGTAAGCGCTTACTACCACTTGCGGCATCATTTTGCGAATTCATCTCTGGTAGTGGTCCTGTATTCTGTCTCACTTTTTTCGTCTTAGGCGCAGCCTCCTCCAATTTTTCCCCATTGTCCATTGTGCTACTCTCTCCAGTATTCTTATCCTCGGATGATACTGTTGCTCCCTTTCCAGTTAGTCCATCCTTTCCACTCCCGCTAGTTTCTCCAGACGCTGAATTGCCGCTCTCGCCTTTTTTAATATTACCGAATACCCAAATATTTTTAGCAAGATCCGTAGTATTATGCTCTCTTGTGCGATGGTAAACAAACTTATTCCATATCGTAAAATAGCGATTACATCCATTCCAAGTACATACTACAAGACTAGTGTCATAAATGTTTGCTTTATATCCAACACATCTAGAAATATCGTCGTCGGTGGTAATGGTATCAATGATAGTAGTTTTACACGGTGCGTATTCAACAGCCTTAATTATGTTCTCGGCTGGCCTGCTGTCTATTGGATCTGACGAAGATTCCTCGTTATCCGAAGAACGCTCCGTGATCGAGCGTGCAGCCACCGTGGCGGGTCTTTTACTTCTACGACGTGGGAGGTTCTCCATTCTTCGTTCCACGAGTAAACCAAAGAGAAATAATAATAATGTCATTTTTATCACGTGAAATAAGGTTTAAAGTGATACGGTGAAACCTGATCGAAGTGAGCTAACGCAACGTTTATTCATAAATAGAATTCATGATGCACCTTTTCAATAACCTAAAAATCTTGATTTTCGCAGAAAGCTAACTCAATTTGTTTACGTAAGCATTGTGGTAAAAAAAAGAGTATTCCCTACGGAACTTATCGAATAATAAATTTACAATTATAAACATTCTTGTCATGTCTTTTTCTTGTCAAACTATATTTCTTGGTAAGTTGATCAAATTTGCTGAGAAATAATCAAGGAAATTGATTTGCTCAACGATTATGAATCCATTCTGAAAGAAAACCAGTTTACTGAATAGAAAAATAATTGCGTTTTTCATAAATTGATATATACAGTCAACTCTCTCTATACTGGCACGAGTGTTTTAGCAGAACCTGCTCAGTCTCAGAGAACTTGAATCAAACCGTCAAAATCGAATTTATTTTACAAAATAATAGTAAATTCATTATTAAAAACTTATTATTATTGCGTAATATATGTTGATCACATGATCATCAATGAATCCCTTTATACAGTCACCCCTCCTTCGAGTCACTGGTTTTGCCCGGCCCAAGTGTGTGACTGTAGGGGAGGTCGACTGTTATGCCGAAAGGTTTGGGCAGCATCAATGATCCAGTATAGACGAAATGTTGCAGGTAAATATTTTTATGACAATTAAAAACCTCATATAATAAAAAAGAGTCTATTCGTGCTTGTTTTTTGTTTGCAATTCCACCTTTCTCTTTGATGCACGAAACGCTTTTAGCTCATTATAATTTATCTCTATATCACCCTGCATCTTTAGTTAAAACGGTGGGCGTTGAGCTGGTTTCACCATTATTATTATCTTCTTCTTCTGCAGGCAAAAATAAAGAAATAATTTCATCATCTGTTACCATTTCATCATCATTTGCATTTTTATCATCAACCGTTATATATTCCGTGGCGGTTATCAACTGATAAACTGTTTAACATTTAATCGTATGACTGAAAATCGTATGACTAAAATCGCATGCTGACAATGAGAAATATTGTACGATAGACGCTACTATTACAATTCGGTATAGCGAGTGAATTTTAAATATTAAAAAAAAAGGGCTTCGGTATAACGTGAAATTCGGTATAACAACTGTACTGCGTATTGTTGTGCATATATGAGTTATTTTTGCCTAGATTCAATATTTGCACTAACCATACATACTAATAATGATTGTTATACTGCCATAAAGACGCTCAAGATTGCTTTACGTGTTTAAAATAATCTTTGTTTATTGCCAAAGAAAAAAATCAAGCTTACGTTTATAAGCGTATGAGGTTATTATAAAAGCAACAAAATTTCTCTTCATTCATACCTAACAATTATCAATTTAAATTGATCGCAAAATCAGTCGTAAAAGCCACTTTAACTTAAACAAATTAAAAATGCCCGCTTTCGCCAACGAATTCTGTTGTGTATTAGTGATCGGAGTTCTCCTCGACTTCATGCTCTATTATACAAAATAAAAGGTTAAGATCGGATATTAGATCTTCTGGAATTTCACCAGATTATATGAACTTCACGGCATAAATCAAAAAATTGATAAGATAATCAATTTAATCGAGCCTAAATAATAAATCAAGTAAACCACTCGGCAAACGAAGTTACTTGTCAGACGTCGAAGAGCCTTAAAAACTTATTTGACAAAAAGGCTCGAATTTTTTATTTAACAAAATGGCGGTTGAAATTTATAAGTTGCTCAATAAACAAAAGGCCATCGCTGCATCAACAATAAGACATTTTTATCTTCGAAAAACAACTCCATGGAAAAAGACTATTGAAGCAATCCAACGTTGGATCGACAAAGAAAAGAAGGAAAACGTAAACTACTCAGATGGGGAAAATAAAAATGATGAAATAGATAATAATGATAATATAGCGATAGTATAAAAGATAATGAAATTTAAATTTACACCAGAGTGACTAAAGAATAGGTTATACTCACAAATGGCTTTGGGTCCGAGTATTTTCCTCCCATGTAATCACTCTGGTGTTTACTATTATTTATATTTCAGAGCGCGCATTCGATAATCGAATAATAAAATTTATGCTTACGAAGAAATTGAATTATTTTTACGTTGTTTGCCTTCTTTAATTGTATTGTGTCAAAGTAGTGAACGTGGTCAAAGCTCAATAAATGCCTTCAACAATTTTTTATCAACAAGTCAAAAACTATAAAGAATGCTAAACTGCTTTCACTTACCTGTCTTTTAATTTTCATTTTTTCTTGGTTTATCATAAGTTGGTGTTAATGCTCGTTTTTTAGTTATAATTTTCCTTTCCTATTGATAAATTTCATAAGTATCTAAATATTTCTGGAGAATTTTGGTGTCATTCATTTTAAAAATATACGGAGCAATTTTTTCTCCTTGTTTCTTTTTAGAATGCTTCTAATAGTGCTGTAATTCTTTGGTTCCATAGTAGACTTAATGTAAATTAATTTTATATTAATATTTTTATATAGGAACAATTTTTATATTAATTATGTTATGGTTTATATTCATCACATTCCGGTATGATAAAGTGAACATTAAAATTAACAAGTCCATGAACACCATTATTACTTTTCAAACCGTCATCAGTCAAGCCTCTCATTTATAGAATGTTCACTTTGTCTGGTTTTGTTGCAGCATGCCCCAAATATACCTCAACTACGTATATCGTTTAAGAATTAGCGCATCAGGCTAATAAATATCAGCAAATCTGCCTCATAGAAGCTCATCCAACGTGAACATTGTCTGAGACAAATGCAGTAATTTTCGAGTTCTAATCCATAGAATTATGTTGTAAGAACAAGACAAATAAGCAAGACGGTCACCAAATTTTTTACAATACACGGGGAGATTTGAATTAACCAATAGAATTCGTCAGGATTAACTGTAAAATTCTTCGCTATTACATCACGTGCCATATTCTTGTCAACCCCTGATGTTTCACCAAGTTTGCCCACCATCAAATCGCATCAATTCATCTTCATCAGTAATAAACATCCTAGTCATCAAGCCCAATCTTGATTTTTCTCCACGTTTGATATACCGTCTTTCCAACTTGGCCTTTGCTCTCCAGATTGGTCGGCTTTTATCTTGTCTTTCATCACGACAGTAATCGTCTTTGTGTTTCCTTGATAGACAGAGCATCGACGTTGAAGCGTTATTGTTACTTTGTGTTATAAAAAAAAGTATCGGAAATGGCTGATTATTACTGGTATGTGGTGAATAGATATTATTTCGTTTTCGCATTGAGACAAAGAGGAAAATAATAAGAGTTTGTATTACTTGTAAATGATATAGTCCGAACTATGCCCCAATATTCGGTGCTTTAGGATGTACTTTTGCTATCGCATTTACTAGTAAGTTATGGATAGATTCGTGGTCGTGAGTGGCGATAATGGTCTGTCTTTGTTTGCGATATAGCTGAACACACAAGGCAGCAGCATTTAGCGTATATGAAAAGTACTGTTATTGTCGTTATTCAGCTAAATGATCGTATTGGCAACTCGATGCATTAGATACTTGGGAGCGATAATAATAGATGTGGTATAAATTTGTCGTTTAATCGTATCCTTTTGGAAATTCATAGGCTTTGGAGCAGCATATGGTACAGCTAAAGCAGGAGTTGGTCTATCAAAGATGGGAGTGTTACGTCCGGATCTTGTAATGAAAGCTATTGTTCCAATTGTTATGGCTGGTATTATCGGTATTTATGGATTAGTCGTTTCGGTACTGATTTCCGATGGACGTAAGTAATTGAGCGTTAGGAGAGAGTTACTTGTATCGGGTAATCATAACGAGCCGATCAAAACTTTTGAACTATTCTGTCGACACTATTTATTTAATATAACCACCTTTGGCTTTCATCCTTAGTGAAACAAAGAATGGCTTTATATACGTGAGTAACCCAATATTTACTTCATTTGTAACTAGCAAAACATCCTCATGATGTTTTTTTAAATTCTCCGGCATTTGATGTGAAACATCTCATTATTTTATTCATTTCTAACCCACATTGCTTTGCAGTGGATTTATCCAACTGGGTGCTGGTCTAAGCGTAGGATTGTCCGGACTTGCTGCTGGTTTTGCTATTGGCGTTGTTGGCGATGCAGGCGTACGGGCTACTGCACAACAACCAAAGCTTTTTGTTGGAATGGTACGTAACGTCATTGATCAAACAAGAATGATGTTGTATACCATTAATACGTATTAACTCGAACGGGTGTTTTGTATACCGCCTTGTCATTTTCTTAGATTCTTATTCTCATTTTCGCTGAAGTCTTGGGTCTTTACGGGCTAATCGTCGGGCTGATTCTGAATACCAAAGCAAGCGGTGGTGATGTTGGATGTAGCTGAGGTGGATAATGGATTTTTTATATACAGAGAGGATCTGTTGTATGGTACTGTTAGTTTATTGTTTAATTTACTGGGAAAGGTTAACCGTCAACAAATACATCAGTTATCTTGTAAATTAAAAACGTACAAGGAAGATTTGAGAACGACTCTGAGGATAGGAGCGTCAATACATATGTTTATTTCTGAACGTTCTTGCAATTTTTAATGATGATATTATGGCATGCTGCCAACAAGCCCCCAGAGAGATTTTACAGAAATGTTTCGGGATTCACAACTGAAATACACTCACTCTGCTTCATATCGTCAAGTTATAGCTATTTGCGCTTCCTATGTTCAAGTACAGCATTATAGTCAACAAGACCAAATTAATTAAAAGTGAGCATCAGATACTATTTATCTAAATTGTAACGTGTTCGTTCAATACCGTGATCCGTGTTGCAGCTAGTAAAAATATTATACATTTTATGATTAACGACTTATCTTCATTGGAATCTCAAGGGCCATCTCGGTCAATAAGAGCTGATTCAAAAAGAAAAAAGTTCTGCATGATTGTAATTCATTTTATGGAAGAAGACGAGCAGGATTGGCCTTCTGAAGCTTGTATATATATTGTGGATTGGCCATTTCTAAACGTTTTTATTCAATTACTATCTAAAAGTCGCACAATATTATAATAAATGTTAACCTATTTCCTTTTATGATTCTGAATTTCCCCCCGGGGATCGCAGTTATGGCATCCTGTAAACCGCCAAACTTTGCACTCATTACTGGTAAGAACTTATATATGACTTTTTCTTTTTTACAAGCGTGTTTCGAATGTCTCTCGATCATCGTGTGTTCTGTTATCCGTAGCCACTACGCCCAATTGGGGTATCGGATTGAACAATGATTTGCCATGGAAACTAAAGGCCGATATGTCATATTTTACGCGAGTCACAAAGCGTGTGCATGGAATATCACCAGAAGATACAAGCAAGACAATACAAAATGCTGTCGTGATGGGAAGAAAGACTTGGGATTCGATACCGCCCAAGTATCGACCGTTGAATGAGCGATTGAATGTGGTGCTGTCGCGTAGTGGGAGCGTTGTATCACTTGAGAGGTGACCAGGAAGACCTGTTTGGAATATTTTTAATTCTTTTACGTTTGTTTCTTACCACTTCTTTGTCTCGTGTAGTCCCAACCTAAGCTTCCCAAGTTTTTCAGAATCAATAAGACATTTAACGTCCTTGCCCGATATCTTTCGTATCTACGTTGTTGGTGGGTCTCATATATACCGGGAAGCTATCAAGTCATCAAATTGCACTCATATTCTTCTTACTCGAGTATACCATCAATTTGAATGTGATACCTTCTTCCCCGAAATTGATGAAAACATCTATGGGCTAGCAGAGCATGAGGATTTGGTGAGATTTGTGGGCGAGGATGTACCCAAGGGACGATTAAGTGAGAACGGGTTGGAGTTTGAATTTTTGCTGTATGTTCGAAGGGAAATCTTGGGGGAAAGATGAGCATGGAAATAAAAAACGACCATGTCTAATTGACTTTCCCATAAAAATCAACAGCTTGCATCAATCTTTGAGTGTATTTTCAACATAGACCTCTTGTTTATTCACGAAATAAACTTTTTTATGCTTTGAAATACAAGTTTAAACCGTTTTACGCATACAACAGAACACTCCATAAATACCATAACAACCAATCCAAATAATCCAAACGAATGACATGAAATCTTTTTTTATCACCAAACGGCCAAAGCAAAATTCCACTTGAAGGTTGAAATCAATCCGAACGCGCGTTTTCATTGTTCTCGGCCTGGACGTTTTCGATCCCATCCGGTTAATAACCCTGATAGTATTCTCTATATTCATACTGAACCCCACATTCGTTTGCAATTATCTCATCATTTATACGTCCATAGCCTAATCCACACTCGACTTGGTACGTATGCCTTTCATCAATTCCCAATACGGCACCGGCAAACGGCGTGATAGCACATACAGGTCGCGGAAAGAAATTGACTTGGTTTACACTATATTCGCCGCATTGATTGTATCTACTATATACATCGTGTCTATCGTAAGCGGCATAACCGTCAATGACATCCATTCCATGCTGATAAGGCTGATAATACATTTCCTGGACCGTTAGCGGCGGCGGCGGCGGCTGCTGTTGCTCTTGTTGTCGTTGCTGTTCCGGTATCATATTATATAATACATTAATATTGTTGTTATATCCAGGAGGGATCCCTGCCATACCGTAGTCAATGTCTGCCGCATTCGAGTCCTCGGCAATCCAATACGAAGATACTGCTTGAGAAGATGATACCTGAGGTGGCGGATAAGGTGAAGGAAAGAAGGAATGGCACGGCAAACAAGATGATAAGGGAGTGACAGCATACATGTGTGTGTTTGGATGTGTACATGTTGGTATCGATGGCGAAAGACTCTGAGAAATAGAAGCAGTATTGATGGGTAATGGTACGGGTGCGATCGACGTGGAAATGGAAGAAGGCATTTCCGGTAACAACGGGTATGATAGTGATAGTGGGGGCATGTATGTGGGTTCGACGGCATAATTTTCTGGAAGAGGTTGGATTTGGGGATATTCGGAAAAATATATCAAGTTCTGAGGATATTTTAAAGATTGATTCAGGGAAATTTGAGATGGAACTAAAAAAAAAAAAGAAGTGCTGCTTAGTCGCATTGCTTTATCATGTAAGGATAAAAAAAAAGCCACCCAGTAGGGAAATTCATAATAGACGTATTCTCTATACAGCACGCTAGGCATGACTGTATGAATAATTAATACATCACGTTCTCATAAATCCAAAAAGCTATACTTACCGCAGTTCTCATGTTTGACGTAACTGCTCGGCTCACTCCACTTCAATAACTTTTCACATGTCGCCTTTCTTTTGTTAGGTGAACGTTGCTTACAGACTTTGTTGACATTTTCAATTTGACTAGCATTTTTATGCCCCTCACTGATGGATTTGGACATTAACAACGACGTATCGGCTGTATCGTTCGATGTAAATCCTCTAAAATTATCATGATTGACCATCATATCCTGTGGTGTAGCTGGACAGACTAACGCGTCGGTATTTTCATCAGAAGTGGGCGGGCATGAAGCTGTTTCAAAGGACATTTCATTGGGTCTATTAGTAATCAAACCCCTCGGGCTCTCGGATGGATTATTCAGGGCTTGATTTTTAAATTGTTTCTCGCCTGGTCTATCGATACGTTTCTCTTCGATTATGTTGTCAATCGATTTATCGGCCGTTGTTGCCGTTGCTGTCGTTGCTGTCGTTGCTGTCGTTGCTGTTGTTGCCGTTGTTGCCGTTGTTGCCGTTGTTGCCGTTGCTACCGTTGCTACCGTTGTTGCCGTTGTTGCTGCCGTTGCTACCGTTGCTACCGTTGTTGCCGTTGTAGTCGTCGTCGTTGTTGTTTCATTCTTATCGTCAGTCAAGGATAAATTTCTTGCGGTTATTGTTATATCCGGTTCTTGGTTTTGCTCGATATGTTCTGGGTCTAGCGTCAATGTCTTTGCTTTGCTTGATTTTGATTCGGTCTTTGGCCCAGTATCCCTCTTGACTTTGGCTCTTCGATTTTGAAACCACACTTGGATTGCTCTTGATGACATATTGAGCTGTTTTGCTAAATCGACCCGTACATTTTGGGTTGGTTTTGAGTTTTCTTCAAACACAGCATTAAGTATGGTTGTTTCTTCCTCCGTAAGTCGTCGTCGTTTTTTTACTTGTCGATATGCAGGAGGAGGTATTGTTGGAAGTTGATTTTGTGGATAGGAAAAGGAATTGACTGGTTCTGGTGAAGAATAGACAGAAGCCTCCTGACTTAATTGATCAGTGTCAGCGGTATTATCAGGGGTAAACTCTTTGGCAGGAGCTTTTTGTGGTTTATGTGGAACTGCAGTAAGCATCTTTAATGGATCGATGGCCGTATAATTGTGTGAAAAGCAATGAAGTGAAAAATAAAGTATGGCCACACTAGCATTTGAGTTTAAAAGGGCATTGAAGCCAATTAAATGGCGGTATATACGTTAACGACGATAAATGAGAAATTGAGGTGTTATTAAGCGTTATGGGTTTATGTTTGTTTCGTAATAGTGTAGACTAATCGATGAGGAAGATTGACAAGTGCGAGAGAAGATTTTCAACGGCATCCCATCTCGTCGGTTTGATGCACTGTGCCATCATATGTCATGGAAAGACCTCGTGGGCTTTTGGCTTACATGTACTTTATCACGGCGAACGTAAACAATTTATCTTTTGCTTGTGATAAATGACTGATGTGCATTTCAAAGATTGCCAGCAAAATCAAGGTCCGGTGATGGCCGCTAATGTAACATTTCGAGAGGTTGAAGGCAGAACGGGCGCAAGTTGCTAGTTACCCTTAAAGCCGAATATATTACCATCCACTGCTCTGAATAAATAAAGCTTATATTTATGTGATGGTCTATTGCTATTACATGCTTCCTGTGCTACATTATAATAACGCTAACTACAATATCGCTAGTGTCGTTTTTAGTTTACTCTCGTTAATGACTGTGGCTTCGCACTAATGACTTACGTGGGTATTATAATTACTATAAGCATACAAATTTTCAATCACTATTTCGGGAAATTTTAGCCGCGAAACGTTTAAGGAAAGACGTTTCAGATCTGATGCATTTTGTTCATCATTTGGTATTCTTAATTCTCAGCAGAGGTCTTGTCTTCTATTTGGATAAAATGATTATACGGATCTCGTCATTTTTACGTGTTCGAGAACCAACTATCTTGGACTGACACTGAAACTCTTATCACAAGCAACTATTACTACCAATGTCTTCAGCGTTTATTAGTGGAAAAAAGCGCCAATTCCAGTACAAAGACGCGTTTATATTCTTTCACCAGATGCACACCCAACCATGCGTTAAATGCATGACGTATGTATCTGGAGACACGTGAGACTTAATAAGCGATTTTCATTTTTATCATTATGACACCTAGATTACTTACTCTTCTGAACCAGAATGTGCAAATATCAATTTAAAATGCTTTGGTATTTCATATGTGTACGTATTTCAGTTGTCTATTTGATGTACAATGTAAGACATATCTGCGTTCTGTATGTAATAGTAACGAAATGAACAAATAATAATAAATCAAAGCACTTTGAATGCCCATGTCATTACTCTTAACCATTGAAACACTTTACAAAATGAGATACTGAAAGTAGATGTAAGTTTCCCATCACTCATAGTCATACAAAATGCAGACATTTTTACTCAATTTTAGGTAAAAATTCAGAATTATGGATTAAACATGGTTAATCACATGTTTATTGGATGCAGTCAACTGCTTATCTCTCAAAATGACACATGCTGATAAAAGAGAACTATGTTACAACAAACTTAAAAATAAAAAATAAAAAATAAAAAATAAAAAATTTCCTAAGCTGTGATGGCATATTAATTTGCTTTATCTTATTATGTTGGTTTATTTATTATTGACGTAATAGTATATGTGAGGCAGAAAAACTATCTACCTTCACACTTTTTAAGTAAAATTTGAATTGGTAAACTAATAACATTAATTCTTTTGTCCCCTTTTTTCTTTAAAGCAAAATGTGCATGTTACATGTGTAGCGGCATACAGAACGTTTTCGAATTAAGACTAAAAGTGTCCAGGTCTTTTCACACTTCTGATGTACTGAGGTCCAAAATTATAGCTAGAACATATGAATAAAAGTAAGACAGCAAGGTGACATATTATTATCCCATGTACCAATTGAATGTTAACAAAAAGCAGACTTATACTCAGAAAATCAAAGGCCTTCAAAAAATGTGTAGAATTTACTTGTTATAATCATAACCGTTACAATTTAGATTGCGAAGTTAATATTAATTAAAAATTGGTCAATCTTAAAAGGCAAGTGATTACACAAACACGCGAAGATAACATAAACACGGGCGATCGTCAATACACGCAGACGTCACGAAACGACAGACTTTTTTAGGTCATTTAGTACTAACATATGGGTTGCATCTAACATGTAAATATGCAATTATCTCGACAACTAAGCCACTACAATCATACAGATATGGATTTATTGTCATCCAATCGTTTAAGTCATGAATGACGTCGAAGTCACGCTACTGTCAAAACAACATGTTTATGTTATTGTTTATTTATTATTGTTATAATATTTTTAATTGAGCTTGATCATAAACATTTCATTTCAACAACTTTTACAGTCCACCAATGTCAAAATCTCAGGATTCCAATAAATTTTCACCGCAAACGCAAATTCAATCATCCAATCTTCCATGTCAAACGCGTCCGGCCGTACCTACTTCAACTAATTCGACTCGAAAGACCAGATCGTCTCGGCGCACATCTATTATACCATCGGATAAGTTGAATCCTTTATCCCGCCCACCGAAAGTAAGCGATGTCACGTGGAATCGTCTGACGGAACGTAATACTGAAAGGAATAGACTGTATAGATGCAAAATTCGTGTTCTAGTCATCCATAAGGATGAACCAAGGCCAACAAGTCCTTCATCGACATGTGAAGAGTCTAAAATTTTAGACCAAAACAGCGATATGGATAGCGACGTGGACAGTAATAATGACAATGAGACAGATAGCGATGATTGTGAAGGACGGGAAAATGATTTTGGAGATAAAAAAGTTCGATGGAATCGTAAAGAGTTAGAAGCACCGTCTCCCGCTAGTAGATCAAGTCCAACCACTGCTAGGCAAAAGCCTATAATTAAATCGTGTCTTGCTTCAGCGGTATGTACTAGTCATCCCAGGAGCAAAGTGCAAACTTTTCATATCATATATTTAAAGCAATCCAACCATGTTACTGTTCATCGTATTTAGAATCCACCAACGGATCGACTCGGTAACGTCCTTGATGCAGACAAAAGTCTCTCACCGATTGTAAAACGAGGAACGAGAATCATAGTGAAACGAATCAGGTACAATGACGAATCGGAATGAAGCTTTTTAATTGCAGGAATACGACAGATCGAGGAGAATGGTTTATTAAATGAGAAATAAACAATTATATTATAACTATCTCAGTCAGATTTGTCCTTGCCACCCAAAGAAAGTAGTCTGAATCGAGTTACATCTCATAACGATACCCTTCATAGATTTTCCACTAGTGAGTCGCGTTCTGACCATAAACACACCCATAATAGTTCAGTTATGCCTCGAGAAGGAACGGCTTCATGCTAGATATCGTTGTACCTTGAACGTTAGTGTCAACTAAAAAAAATGTAGGTATCAACACGAGCACGTAGGCATCAATATAACAATGATAATGTGGTAACGCGCCAGGAATGGATAGGATGCCACTTCCATGTAAAGTTATAGAAACTCTCGATGGGAGTTACTACCGTCTTGATTGTGTTAGACAGTTGTTACTTGGTAGGTGAAATGGAAACCGTAAGTGCATAGTTCTGAAACTTGAGACGCGAATATCACTTAACGGCGGCTTCCCGATTACAAAGTTTCGCCGTTGCAAGTCTAGTTGCACGGCTGGGCAATAGGAAAGCAGGTGCCGCTTGCAGTTCTCATCGTCATTCTTGTACTAACAAAGATAGTTTGACATTCAGATTAGAATAAAAACATTTATTTACAATCATCATATTTGCGCGGTGGCAGGTGACAAGATGAACCAATAACAGTCAACCTGATTTCAGGGCCAGAACATATATTAAGAAGGGTTTCAATTATATGACAAATAAAATGTCTTTGGATAACCTCAAGTCCTAGAAAAAGTCCTCCTTGAGCTTTTCGCTCGGGTCTCTGAACAGAGGAGGAAATAGAGAAAGTGATGAGATGAAAGGGATAATATGTAATCGATGGACTAAAAACGTGCGATACAACATAAGGAACTATGTAAGTGGAATACAAAGAATAAAGGAAAGAATAGGGGGAAAAGACCCGAACGAAAGAGTAGTCTGAATTGAGTTACATCATGTCTGATGCCTCACGTATTGCACTTCATAGATCTTCCACCAGTGGGCCGCGTTCCAACCACAGACACTCCCGTAAAATCTGTCGTCCCTTGAAAAGGAACGACTTCATATAAGAAAATGCTGGGTATCGTTTCTGGTAACCCACTCCTCACTCTCGTAAGGGTCTCAGCTAGAGACAAATAATGGTTTTTCTCAGACCTTCACCAAGGGTTGTACTTAATGACCGGAACTCTTTAAAAGTCCAGTCCGTGTGTTTGCCCTTTACGCGAGCTTTTCGTTCGGGTCGTTTATCCCCCAGAAGAATAATGGGTGATGCAAAAAAAATTAAAGAGGAAAATAACGTAATATTAGATTAAAACAAATGTAATTAAATTATGCAAGCCCGTATAAGGAATCGAGTATAAATAGAACGGATCTATAAAAAATGGGGGGGAGGGTGTTGAAGGGACCGATTATGATATTTTGCGGACGTGAACTCAATAAAGTAAAAACGTTACGATATATTAAAGAATAAATATTAAAAAGGATATCATCATGTCGGTTGCTTCGAATCGAATCCATATAAAACGTCCAATCATGTACAGCCTGTCATCTCACTTCCAGATTGCTCTCATCTTCTTTAATTTCGCTTTTATAATATACCTCGTTCTTTCTTATCATTCTCAATAGCACCGCAACCAACCTCATAAACTCTTTGTAATGTTCCTCGCCAGTTTCTTCCTCACTAAATCTAGCCTTTTCATACCCCTCAACATACAGTCTTCCTATTCTTTTATCTATCAGCCTGCACTCGACAAGATAGTCGATATATCTTTGGATTGTCATTGATGGATGCCGAACAATTGAGGTAGATTTCTGGACTGCCTGTTCGATGATGACTGCGGTCTGACGAATTGATGTCTTAAAGTGGATGTTTGCAAGGGATGTGCCAGGTCGGCCCCATCCTGGTTGAGTAGTATCTTGGCTAGGTTGTGACGCAAGCGCTATACAGCAGATGTCGGCGAGGGATTTTGTTATGTACGAATGGACAGACTTATTACAATCGAGTACATAAATGAAAAGTTAAGATAGGATTGGGACGGAAATCTAACATGCGCGGTGAACAGATGGCGACACTTACTCGAGGGATATCCTCCTCGCGTATGGGTACATACGATTTGGGTATATTATTTAATGTTTTCCGTGTGGTGAACAGGCGACTAAGGCCTATTGTTACAGCAAGAAAACCCTAATATCAATAGAATACAGAGACAAGAAAGATTATTAGTGAAGTATTTTACAATAGAGCTCGTATTCTTGTGAGCAGCTGCAGCAGGTATATTATCTACATTTATTGGCCGCTGCTTCCTTTTTGATACTTACCAAGAGTAAATAAGCAACTGCAATAATAGTTAAGTATTCTATCCTTTTCGTCTCATCTTTCCAAGCTTCGAGAATAACGTCAGCAGCTGATAAGAATAAGGCAGCTACTGTTATTAGAGCAAAGAAGATAAATGAAGTTGTGTAGAGAATTTTCATGAGAAGCATTTTGGGGGGTTGATTTACCCAGGATCGGCATCAAGAAAAAAAAAGAATGAGCACATGACTACTTATACTGCTGTACTGTGTGACAAATTTGACATAAGTACTGCATTAATTATAATAATAACTGGATAAGAAAGTTTAATTATTACTATTATTTTGTTGTAACTCTTTTAAAAGCGTATTATAAAAACTTTTTTTATTTTTTAGGAGCAATTGGGCTTGAATTCTTGATATTCTTGGGCATTTAATTCATCACATGTTTTTATACCAGTATTATTGTTAGTATTATTGTTAGTATTAGTATTAGTATTAGAGTGTAATAGCATTCAAATCTAGTAGGCATTGAACAAAGTATGTCCAGTGGTGTATAATAATAATAAAGAAGTTTATGGTTAGGGTCACTATATTAATATTAACACGAGAAGTTAAACCATTGAGGCAGCTTTGGCAGACATTTTAAATTGGAGTGAAAAGCATAAAACAACGTACAAGTGGCTCTCGGTATAAGAAAGTGATCGGGAGCCATAGTAAAAATCTTAGAATCCTTCTTATACCGAGAGTTTATATAGTAATTTTCTTATATGGAGATAATTTTATATAGACTGTTTTTCAGCTCAACTTTCGTATATCAAATTTTAATTAGTGTTTCTTATATCGAGAGCTTCTTATTATTATATCGAGTTTCACTTGCATATGTAATTGTTGTGTTATTATGAGGATTTAGAGGTGTTATTAATATCAATATTAAGTTTTTTACTTGATAAAATACAATATCTTGCACACTCGATTAATACTAATACTCATTAAAATCATATTACAATGTTCCCAGTGAAATTGAGTAGTAGCAAGCTTTTGATTCTTTATCTTTGTCAAAAGTAATAAGAACACATTTAGCTATAGCATTCTAATGTTTTTTGATGTATTTAGTTTTCTGCAAACCTACAAACAATAGCCATATATTATGCTTATCTTGTAGCAAGCAAAACCTGCACAAAAAAGACAAGGATAAAATAGTTAGTCATGTTTAGATAGATGCAAAAACGATTGGTTGCTGAAAACTTTTGTTGAAATATGTCCCTTGTCAAGCGATGTCTCTATGATAAAAAATCACTTACTGAATTTCTATGAAATAACACGTCTACCATACCATCTTCTATATGAGATAAAGGAGCGTTAATCACATGATAGTACGTATAATGATTTGCGAGACAAAAGAATGCCGCAAGGACGCGAATTGGTGCGTTGCACCTTTTTACGGAATTCGAATGTTTATCTGATGGCTAGTCTCGATAAATGCAAGCCGTGAATTTTGGGATTGCTTGAAAAAGAAGTTATTTCTAAAGAGAATATTATTTACTTGAAAAAATTGGATTTGTCAAAATATTGTTCAGCAAAAGACAAATGTTTGTCACTTGTTCTGTAAATTCATTGCGTTAGTTAATCATTATCACTCGCAAAATGAGAGATGGAGGAATAGCTAACGATTAATATCGATATGGTTTTTTTTTTCATGAATTCTTCAACGGTTAACTTGCATACGATGTTGCAATTGCCGTCACGTTTCCGATGATATAATTGATCGTGCTGTTCCAGATTTATCGGCGCGGGGCTTACTGCAATATTAATCCATTGGACTATGCTTATTCGTTATTCCCATGTCTCAGTTCAATCGTGGGACGTGTCAATTGTATTATAAAATATGTAGTCATCTCTTCATCGAACGAGATCACGTGAAATTATAAGCAAAAGTCGTTTTATCCTGTCATGTAAATCATCGAACGTTAATTTATTGACCTGATGGTTGAATGGTTTGTCTTTTTTTACAGCTTTGGTAACCGAGCATCATCGGTTGCAACTTATTTTACAGAATAACTTATTCCTTTTGCCTAACAAAGAATAGCTGAACCATTCATCATTGTTCCAATGGAATGATTGAATCAACACAATACTTTCACCTAATTGACTATACCCAGACACATTGGTGGTTGCTTTCGCGATGGGAAGAAATTTTCGACTTCTTTGTAACGCTAGTTTCTTTTGTCGCTCTCTTTATAGTTCCTTATCTGATTCCATACAATGGGAAGTTGCATACTAATCGAGTTGCTCCAATAGTAAACACCAAAAGGTACCCACTTTTTATTTATATTACAAAAAAAAAAGCGAGACGATACGCTTAAATTCACTGCGGACACTCTAAGAGTTCCTTATCGTTTGCATTACATACTCGTTTTAATGATTGTTGGCCGTTCGCAAGACATTTACCAACCAACAGATCCCACCGCCTGTATTACCTACTTGTAATTCAATTATCCTGAATTGCATCTATTTGATAATAACAAACCGATACTTGTAAACTGTATATTGCTCTCGTTAAACGCTTTCGTCCAGAGATACCAATGGATGCATATTTTTAACATTCTCCTTCTCGTCATAGAAACTAACACTGCAATGTAATCATATGATTTGGCAGCAGCCTATATTACTTGTTAGCACCATCACAAGCACCTTTTCCTCACCTCCCCCCGTTGATATCACCTAATAATTTTTTTTAATCGTGAGAATGAAAACGACCAGAAGCACAAATACACAGCCGCAAATAATAAGCCGGTAGTGATAATCGAGACTATTGTTACCGCAAACCAATATGGCGAGGATTTTCTGGTTCTACAGGTTAGTATTCCGATCTAGTATAGTCACTTATCGGGTTACCGACAAGAGAATTTCAAATCACAGTGTCCAATACAAACAGGCCCTTTTTTTTTTGTTTGTTTATGTTGCAATAAGATGTGAGTAATGTGAGTATCGAGGCAAGATGACGTACAGCCGCACGATCATACGTAGGCAATGCTGGCAATAGAAAGAGCATGGTCGATCCTAATGAAAGAACGCAGAGCGAATGATCAAATGATGATTCATTCAAAAAGTTGTATACACGTGACAGCCTTTATAAAACTGCGATTTGAACGTCTATCTCTAGATCAATGTTATTTATTAACTTCCTTTCTTGCTCATTCCGAATGAATAACGACCCTTTTACATTAATCCTTTTGTCTTTCTCCTTTTATTAACTTGCACAATTCTTTTTAAACTAAATCTACAAACAGTAATAATTGACCGTAAATCAAGTGTGACTACTCTGCTGAACTTGGATGTGGGGCTGTATCTACTCGTGAAAGCAAACAAGTGATGTGCAGTTATGTAAGTGCATGCCACATTGTACCAAAAGTAGAATCTTTGAAGAAGGGAAGTTTCTAGGTTTTAATAACATAGTTATTTCTTAGTAAACTACCCGATTTAACCTAAATTTAGCAAGTACGAAAATGGAAAGCTTTAATAAACTAAGTAAAAGTACTATGTGAAACAATCGGGATTTCACACAACATTCGTCCTTCCTACATCACAAGCCTAAAATGACACATGTAAGAGGAAAAAAATTTTTTTTTCCCCACATTCAAACGTGAAAATGCGGAGAGAGAAAGACACAGTGCATTTCGAACAAGACGGTAAACTGGTTTCCGTTTTCCGCTACAAAGAATTTCTGCAAGATGCTGGTTTAGTAAGAGATTGTGCGGTGGTACACGGTGAAACTAATAACACGGATGAATGAGAGAAAAAAAAATAGCAAATTAGGTTTAGTGAACTAGATGATGTGATTTAGTGATAAGAGTCACATATCATGTGAATTGATCGATAGATACGACCGAGCTATTATGTGGTTCTTTATACACACATACAGAACGACAAGATGCGCGATGTGAGCGTATGATGTACAATGTATGGTGTATGCCGTATGATGTATGTGTATGCTCCACAGTTCCAATGATACCCCGCAATGTGAATAGGTTCTTTATTTTTTTCTCGAATGTCCTAGCGTAGACGCTCGTATGGTTTCGAACTTTTTCATTTGTTTCACGCAATCTAACTTGTACAACACCCCACAGATCAACTGCTTTTCATTATGCGAGGTCTATAAAGAAGGTGTTTCTGATAAAAATAGGAAGGTGATAGTTATCAAGAATGAAGCTTACACGACAGAGATTGTGTTATAGCGGAGGTGGGGGTGATGATCGTTTGTGAACAACGACACAAAGCTGCACAGTGGAAAAAATATTTAGTGATCTAAAATTGTATCATAACTTGTGCATGTATAACAATGGATATCGGGTATATCCGTTCCTAATGCAAGGGAAATTAGTCTCGCTATGAATCACCTATAGTTGAATGACTTTGCAGGGCGTTCTTGCATACTTTTGTTTAATACGAGTATATAAACTTGTCAAGTCATTGTAATAATCGATTACTACGGTTCATTGTGATTATCATAACCGATTCTTGGAATGCTTCCGTAATTTCGATCTATAGTGATTGCCTCATATGGAACATAAAACAGCTAGACGCTCTATAGACGTTAGGTATATTAATATATCATGTTCAGAGAATCAAAATGTTCACGTGCCCAATACCCCAATCTCACATCCTCTCTTTACCCTCATCCCATTAGTTTATAATACGCGATATCAGGTTTTATGAGAGTTGAAAAAAACGACAAGACAGTTTATTTTGGTGGGGGTGGGTTCGGTGGGTGGGTTCGGTGGGTGGGTTCGGTTAGACTATCGTTGTCTTTTTTCCTAACGATTGACCAGGTATGAAAGTGACAAGAACTATGAACGCAATCTCTTCTCAACATTACTGTATCATACTGAATTTCACAGGTCAACAGGAATGTCTCAGCTTTTGCCTTATTTCGCAGTTATGTGAAAAGATAGTAATCCTCTTTTTGATGCTCTACGAGTTACGCGTACGAGATGGGGGAGCCAGTCTTGAATAACTGTCGCTCGCTCGTAACGCCAGTACAACCTGGTCAAACGTATACGCCGTCGGAACGCCCTTTCAACCTACATTCGATCGTATAACAATTTTGCGTCGTTATTAGTGGTCCGTCACAAACGTTTACCTGCCGTATTTCCGTCTCGTAGTCATAATGAGAGCAGTTTGGGCGTGTGCGGGGCCTTGTTAGAAAGAAAAAAAAGGGGGGGGGGGGAGGAGGAAGAATAACTAAATTGAAGATGGTGTGGGAAGCAATTGGACCTGGTATGAAGACAATGTAATAGTCGTATATGGATATATGATGGCACTGATATAAAATAAAAATATCGAGAGATAGATACAATGATCATTATGTATTATGTTTGCATCTATAAGTGACAATGCTTCCCAAACTTTTTTCCAATCAACAGAGAACAAGGAAAAAAATTTTCCACGAAACGCCAATTTTTTTTTGTCATAAGCCACAAAGAAGAAAAGTCATTCCATAGAAAGTTAAACGGATTTTTGATTGTTTCCGTATATATAAAGAATATAAGTATTCGGTTACAGTTTAATAGAATTGTTGGCGTTGGTTGAATAGCGCAACAATGGGAGAATGAGAAAGAATGGGGCGATTTAATAAAGTGATTTGTTCATTATGGTTGACCCGAATGTGATACTTAAAATGAGATAAACATACGTATGTGAAGAAATATCGCCCTAAATAATGAACAGAGACCATATGACTCGGTGTTTATCATATTATTATATGCTGAGTTTTTTGAGTTTTGTTTTTGTTATCAAAGCACGTTTTAACCAAATAAAAAATAATGGCCTGAGGGTGGATCACAAAATATATTAAATCATATAATAATAATACCATTAAATTATATTATAATAATTAGATTAAAGTACAACGTTAATATATAGTACATTATATATTAATATATATATTATGTATTTTATATATACTATGCGAATACATGTAACAAAATTGTACAAGATAAACATAGTAACAGTTTTCAAACGTTGGTATATATTCATAATTGTTGACATGAAAACTATTATTATTATTATTATTATTTACTTCTATTCTCATCGATCTGTTACAGAAGAAAAAAAAAAAGTAAAGCCACACATTCTCATCAATAGACCAGTACATACTTGTCTTGACAGATGTATGTCAAGGCTTATGCGAACAGACCCCACCCCCAACCGACACACATCTCTCCCATACACCGAATACACACTAGCTGCACTCATACAGAATGGTGTATATGTGAAAGTTGTTAATCTTGTATCTCGTATTGATAGATCTATATCGCAGACAGTGTGCAGATTGTTGAAGGATGTCAAGTCGATAAACAGCAACTTTTGGCACTTTTCAATCGGCTTCCCACAGCTCAGAGTGTGTGGGGTGCATATGTTGCAACGTTCAACAAATACAAGATCATTCACAATTACAGAGAACGCAGTAGACTTGTTCGGTTGTGATGATCAGACGTTTATATTAATATTACTTGGATGCTATTCTATGTTTGCTTTTCCTCTTTTGCTCGTCCACATTCTCTCTCTCTCTTTCACTCACTCACTCTCACTCACTCTCTCTTTTTTTTTTTTTTTTTGCTTCTCCTTGGCTCTAACGATCACCGCTCCCTTTCCCATCAAAATTTTTTTGCTAAAACTTGTTTGATGCTTCTGTTTGTGTATCAGAATAAATCTTATGACACACTTTACTCCTTTTTTCCCATAGTTGGTAAGCTCGAGCGACAATCACCCTAAACAAGCTTAATAACTGAGGTGGTACTATCAGATATTAATATCTAAGATTCGTATCGATAAACCGGAGCACAGATAGATGTTTATTCAATTTGCATGACTGGCAAAGTGCCCACTTACCATATATAACAATTGTACGTTATTCACTCTGCCTAAACCGTATTTGTTTCCCCAACTTTGCCTATTTTCTCATCCTGAGAATTTTATACCGTACCTCTTCGATACATGCGCTTTGTAGCATAAACATTTTCTCATACTTGACAGCTACGGGCTGTGAAAAAACGTAAAACGGTTGGAAAAAACTCGAGTGCGTATAGGTCAGATTGATGGGCGAAACGCAAGTTTCATGGCTGATACTCGGGGAAAAAAAACCAACTATATAATATTATGTCGTACTATTATTGTATGCTACACAGCGAGTAGCCCGTTTGTTTGCGTCTAACCGATGCACAAACTATGAAAACTTTTTTACAGTTTGGATGCTGTATCTCCGAATATTAGTGATTGACGGTTACTTTTTTTTTTCCTTGCCAAAATTACGTTTGAAAAATTTGTCTTGTAATACCTTTAACAAAAACAAGCGTCTGTCTGTTATCCCCAACGAAGTTCAATGATGACTAATTGTTATATATCATCAACAATGGCTATATTGCATTGTACATGCAAACTTAGATTGCCGACATGCTTGCTTGTTTAGAGATAGATAGAGGAAAGAGAAAATTTTGCTTAGTCAAACTACTTGTTTAGGTTGATTCATTTGCCACATTGTGCATTTAAGTGTCAGGTGCCCAGTTGCGAAAGGGGTGGAAAGTTTGCCTATACTGCACTATTAGAATTGCTTGGCTTTTGGCTATTTCGGACATTGTTACCCGTTACTATAATTAACATCGTCTGTTACTAAGTTTATCCGTCTCTAGTATTTGTATTTGTATTTGTATTTGTATTTGTATTTGACCCCCACCCCTTCCCCAATTCATCTGTTCATCCTTTGCCTAATTCAAACCCCGACCAGTTAAACTCAGTTCCTTGAATCTCCGATATTACAAAATCTGCTTTCATCTAATATTCATCTTTGGTTGCTGTGCAAATAGCTTTTTTTTTTTCACCATCTTTCCACCGTCGTCTTCTTTCTCAGCCATAAACCAAAGCCGGATGCAACTAACTACGCCAATGAAAACAACTGATAAAGAACAATATGATATGTATGTATGAAAAGTTTTTTTTTTTCGTATCATGTAACACAATGGTATGCAAAATCGAGCTAGCCGAACTCTTGATTTGAGCAAGGGCAAATGCATGCGGCAATGAGAATAAAGAACCCAAACTAAAAAAGAAGGTGGCTGGCTTTGTGTCGCAATTGAAGATGGTAACTTGCATTTCAAATCAATGTGATGGCCCCATCGATGTTATTATTATCATTATCATCGCCCATGATTAAATCCCAATAAACAAAACTACTTTTATCGCTGAAAAAAAAAAATCTATTTTTCGAAAATGTGTAAGTTTAGCCTGATAAAGAGTGGGACTGATATTGGTCACGAGCACATGCAGAGTCTTAAAGGCGTCCAAATAAAAAAGTTTTTCCCAAATAGTGACTAGGATATCATAATGGTAGGACTAATTACTACTATTAACAACTTTTTACTAAAGATGTAGTAGTAAATTAACACTGGGTTTCCTCTCCATTATTCACTATATAAGCAAAAATCTCACACATACTATTTCTGCCGTTGAATCCCAAGTTATTAAAAAAAACTTTCTCATTGCGTTAATTTCCGATCACGATGGTTGCTTACGTCATGGCAGGACCAATTAACAAGCTATGACCATTGTTTCAAGGGTTGGTTATCATATACTCAAAAAGCCGATTATACGTGCTAATTAATGTTAAGGTTAATGCACTTGGGGGCAGGTAAGTTATGACAATGCTTTCAAAACGATGATTATGGTTATGTGTCATGGCCACATCATGTTATGGTCAGGCCATAGCCATATGGATAGCTAATTGCTCGTATCATGATAAAATTGATAATAATAATATAATATGATTGTTTTGCTATTGTTTATTCAGTTAAGCTTAAAAAGTGACTAAAGGGTCCTTTTTCATTGTTGAAATACGAGTTTACCCGATTAATTTCCAGTTTATTCCGTTGAACAAAGTCGGCATATGACCTTTTGCATTTGTGTTATTATTTGATCAGCGTTTATCCGTAAAATTCAGCAAAATACCAAAGTTTACAAATAAATAACAACTTTAATTTATTGGTAAGGGACATGTTTACAATAATTGTACATTGTTTATTCGTATTATACCATTTCACAATTACTAAATAAAGAATACAGCTGTTGTATTAACAAAATTTTTACAAGCAATTTTTCTTTCTTTTTTTTTCAAACCTCTTTCTTTCTTTCCTTTCTCAATATCCGTCAGCATGGTTGGGGAAGAAGGGGTGAGGAGTTGGGATGGAGATGGAGATGGGGTGAACCGCAGAATGTTTGTTCTCTATCAATCTATTTCGGCATCATATCGTTTTCTGTTTGCGTAATTTTTTTACGCCTTAAAAGTGTATGGGACCACAATAACCAAAATACAGGGTAAAGAAACAATTGCTTGGACTACAATAATAATGAGGATATGATGTGACCTTCGAGTCATAATTATGATATGTCATTACTTTGTTGTTATTGTAGCAGTTATTACTATTTATTACTATTTACTATCATCATCATTATTATTATTTCTATTGCTACTATTAAGTATTTAGTATTAACTCTTACGCATATCAGTATAAACATTACACACTCGTACATAATTATATATATATGTGATTACACAATACCCAGATTTAGAATCCCAAAAAAAATTTTTTTTCACAAACAAACGTAAACAATAACGGTTTGGTAGACGTTAATGATAAGATTTAGAGTCGGTGATGATATTAGTATCAAAATGCAAGGACCATTCACTCTATCATCACAAGTCTCATTTCGCTGTGATATGTCTATTATCCCATATACAATACATAACTAATAATCATTATAACTCGATATCTAACAGATTTGCCCGGACATATCCTTGGCACATGGTCTAACACACAATTAGCCTACGTTCCATAGAACGAATCTTTTTCCTTCCATTGCTGGCGTGGTAAATTGTTCATATTCTACTGCTAATCATCAATATTAATACGCTGCTGCTTATTACAATAAGGGGAATGGGACATCTTAAAAGTTCTCACCGCAAGATTATGTGACTATCAATCTATTTGTTGTCATTATTGTCAATGTCGTTATTATTATTATTATTTATTGTTGATGTTGATGTTTTCAGTTAAATGTCATTATCTTTTCTCCGAACTTTATCTTATCTCTTTGCATTTTTGCTTACTATTGAAACACATAAACCCTTCTAAGTCATAAGACTCGACTGAGCACTGACCGAGAACGTCATTTGTGTGTTTGTATAACAAACAATCACTTATTGATATAAACAAATCGTACAATTACTATTACTGATTTTATCATCATTCGCACCCCACTCGGCGAGGAATAATACACAATTTACACTACTAAAGATCATACGCGTTGATGCGTACATTGGGGAGATAAGAAACGCGTTATGTAAACATTGGGGGAAAGGTAAAGCCTCCCCCCCTTCTCCTTACAACAAGTTATGGTTTACGATCCGAGAATGCAAACAACTGTATCTATTTTCATCCGACTTGCACAAAACACACATAACACCTCAATTAACAATGACGAAATAATTAGAGAGTGACAGGAAGAATAACCTGCTTTGTTCATTGTTAATCTGGTCATATTGATAAGTGCATCTTTGAAGTCTAGGCTAGAAGTGGCGTAATGCTATACTTGGATGTTTTACAAAAAAGTGTTCCATTTTTTCTTTCCAGGAAAAAAAAACGGGGGGGATATAAACGCAGACATGAATAATGGCTATACATACCTATTATTATCTAGTAAAGATGGCGGGATCTCTATCTTTATCTTTCTTTAGTCTCAAATCGTCACAGGTTTTGCAGCCTCACACCCCCCAGTTCTGTTATCTCGCCTCACTCGATGCATCAAAATCATCACAACCACTCCATATAATTTGCAAGTTGCAGAATATATGCGAGGATAAAGTTGTACATCTACAGAAGAGAAAAAACAGGAATTGAAGGAAATTAGGAAACAAAGGGGTCAGCAGGGAATTGTTTATGAGAGAAAGAAAAAGGGGAAGGAGAGGAGTAGTAGATGTAGGAAGCAAGAGTGGAAAGTAAAGAATAATGAAAGTTGGCAGAAACAAAGCATCAATGAACAAGATAGAAACAGAGTAATAAACGATATCTAAACTCGACAATTGAACTATAGTATCATTATTAATGGTCTAATTTCACTTACTGTTATTTCATTTATTTATTCTGTTGTAATTGTAGATGCATGTATGCAAAGCCTGACTTTGTGCATATGGGATTATCAATTTACGGAATAGTACAAACTATTAATTGAAAAATACTGAACTGCCTCTTCCATCGTATGAGTAAATCATTGCGGGGAAGTCGACATATTGAAAATGGACATGCAGCTGTGCGTTGCAAATATAGTGTGAGTGAATAAGACAAAGATAGGATAGATAGAAAGCAACAAGACGGTAAATGGGTTAATGAGAAGAGATTTATGATTGGTTTATAGACATCGCGATGAACAGAAATTGTCACCATCAGACAGGTTGATTAGCTGTAATCTCGACTAGAAAAAGTTTGCTTTATTTAAAAACAGTTCCGGACCATTCAGTAGTTCTCACATTGCAATAATTTTTGCCATATCCAATTAATTGTAACGTCATCCCAGTATCCTTCAGCTGTGCCTACATGCTCGCTGACGCAACTATTTTCATGCATCACTTTCCGAGTAGAATTTGTTATTTAGCTGGACGTGGAAATAGAGAATGTAATGACAGAGAAAATGTACGTGGGTGTGTATACGTGGGTGTACGTATGGATGTGGAATGCGTGAGATGTGTGTGGGATGTGTTTGTTGATAGTATAAAGATGTCTTGTAATAATAGTGTTGGAATTCAATAACATTAAAGATATCTGGCCTGAATAGTAAGTAGATTGGTTGGGCTACAATCTAGTTTTTACTTTACGATGCATACAGTTGTAAAAAAAAAAATTTTTTGTGAAACGAGAGAATCCATTGAAAAGGGGTGAGTAGGTTATAATAATATTTAATAATAATAATAAGTAACAATAAGCGAAATATAAAGGTTTTTTTTTGTTTGTTTGTCTTTAAGTTTTGAACTATAAATTTTTTAGACGTATCTCAACGTATTATAGAACAGGACTGTTATATTCTTCTTTGTCCTTTCCGAACATATCTTCGCTATACAATAATATATGTTGTAAAAGTACATTTCTTTGCTTGCGCTTTGCAGATAATTTCTGTAAAGACTGCAGACTGCCGCATATAATACTCATGTAATAATAGGGATCTATTACAGTTTGAGTCTTTTTACTTTTGTTAAAATACTTTTTATTTTATTAAACAGCAAGTCTGTTTTAGCTCTACTGGAAACGCATTCTCTGTTCATATCCTATTCTTTCGATGTGTATATTAACGTAATGTTAAAATACACAAAATACAATCTCCCGACATTTTTTTTTTGTAATTGAGTTGATGCACAAGCTATTGTATAAATTTTATACGGACTAATATATCACACCCCCCAACCCCTGGTGCAGAATTTATATAAAAAGACTCGAGTGATGCACAACTTTTCATCCATCTGGAGTCTTTTCCGCTTCCGAGATATATAAAAGAAACCCGATATCATTTTTTTAATCCTTGCTTAAGGCTACTATTCCTCGGCTTATAACACTATTAATCAAATTACATAATTTGTTCTACTATATATACATATTCCTTTGTACATATATCGTGTATTTTATGTATTAATTAGACATTCTGTCTGTCTTGTCTGTCTGAATGATTCAAAATATTTTCGTTGAATTTATACATAATAATCCCTTTTACATCTTGTAATTAATCGTCTTTTACACAGAGATGACCTCTACTTCAGTCCGGTATGTAGATGGAATGTTGGAAAATGAATGAATGAAATTTAATCAATTTGCATTCTCAACTCTCTCTCCCACTTTCAATAACGCAATTCGTCTCATTTCTAATCTCTACCCTCTTCTCATATATGCAGGGTCGCTTTGAGGATACGTCCTTTGAGCAACAAGGAAATACAGCAAAGATGTGATCCATGTATTACAGTAATAGAAGGCGCTCCCCAAGTGCTCATCGGCACCGACCGTTCATTCACATACGACTTTGTCTTTCCGTCAGAAACTCAACAGGATGAAGTGTTCGATGACTGCGCAAAGCCTCTTCTCGACAAGCTCATGGAAGGGTAAGCAAACAAGAAAAAAAAACTGTTACTTTTGGTCGTTTGTGTTATTACGTAATGTATAACAGCACAGTGTATATTACACAAACAAACTGACTCGTTACATAACCAAATTATCTACCCCTCCCCCCGTACCACACACAGTTATAACGCTACAATATTAGCATATGGGTAAGTAAAATTCCAACAGTTTTTCTATTCGTTTATAAAATAAAAAGTACCCATTTTTTAACATACCAATATGGTGATATTATGTATAGTCAAACAGGTAGTGGCAAAACATATTCCATGGGTACTGCAATAGATGGCGCTACTATCCCTCCAGAGCATCAAGGTACATACTTTTACTATTCATTGATTTCCATATTGTAATATTAACTGTTTACAAAAGGTACTTATCCCGCACATTATTTGAACCGCAGGTATCGTCCCGCGTTCTATCTATAGTCTCTTTGGTGAATTGGAAGCAAAAAAGACCAAACATCCAGAATTTTCCTATGAAGTATTTGTAACCTTTCTCGAACTATACAATGAGGATTTAATTGATCTGCTAAATATTCAAACTCATGACAATAAGAAAGCCAAGAACGAGTTAATGATTAGAGAAGACGCTAATGGACAGATATACTGGGCTGGAGTAAAGGAAGTCCCTGTGACATCACCGGAAGAAACATTAGAGTACGTGTCAAACATCTATCGATGAAGCACAATAATACGCCCATATGCTAACCATACTTTAATATTTTCAACAGTCAATTACGAAAAGGTTCTCTATGTCGTACTGTGGCATCAACAGATATGAACCAAGTATCATCACGATCACACGCCATATTTTCACTGGTGCTGAAGCAGACAAAAATAGAGGACCCAGAAGAAAACAAAGAAAATGAACCTGAACAAACTGAACCACAAAAGAAGCGTAACAGCAAAAAAGCATCAGCAAAAATAACATCAAAATTCCACTTTGTTGATTTGGCTGGTTCAGAAAGAGTGAGTTTCCCCCCTCCCCCCCCTTCTTTTTTTTTCGCTTCTATACATACCATCTTTACATTTGCTAACCCCGTACAAACTATACAATTATTAGTTAAAGCGGACAAACGCGGTGGGCGATCGTGCAAAGGAAGGCATTGCCATCAATGGTGGTCTTCTTGCATTGGGCAATGTAATCAGTGCACTTGGCGATGCATCACGCAAAGTCACCCACGTCCCATACCGTGACTCCAAACTGACTCGACTTCTTCAGGATTCCCTCGGCGGCAATTCTCAAACTCTTATGCTTGCCTGTGTGTCGCCGGCCGACTCTAATTTTATGGAAACCTTAAACACCCTAAAATACGCCAACCGTACTCGTAATATTAAAAACAAAGTCAGTGTCAATGAGAGTTATGGTGAATCTTCAGTAGAAATAAATCGTTTACGGTCACAAGTCAGTCAGTTGAAGATGGAATTACAGACCCTTCGCGCTGGCGGCGTAGACGCAGAAGTTGCTAGGAAGTACGAAGAAGAGATAAATCGTCTCAAGGGCGAATGTGGACAATTAAAGATGAAGATGGCAAATACAACTCAAGAATTAAATGAAATACGTGCTCATCGAGATACTTTGTTAATGGAGATGGATTTGAATAAGAACGCTGGGTCTATGACTGAAGAAGAGCGAGAGGCAAAAATAAAATCACATCCTGTTGTACAGCAATATATCGATCAAATATCGGAACTCAAGGCCCAAGTTTTCGACTTGCAGAACGCACAGGTGAAACCCGTTCAAGTCGCACCAGCTCAGCCAATACATTCTCAGTCATCGCGGAAATCGTCATTTGCCGGAAATTCATCCAGGGACAAGGGACACATAAAATTCTATGAACAAGAAAACTCTCGTCGTCATGAGAGCAGTCGACACGATAACGCTGACCTTTCTGGTAGCGATGATAATAAGAGACATTCAAAGAAGAAGAAGAAGAAATCCAAGAAATCAAAGGGATCAAGCAAACATCGTGCAGCCGGTCATTTCCCGGTTGAAGGCGAGGAAGCACGAGGTCAACTAGAAACGCAAGCCGAACATGAACCAGTACGGTCGTTCGTCAAGCCTGCAGTTCTAGATAAAGTTAAAGGACTATTTTCTGACCTGCCTCCGGATACAGAAGATTGTGATGATGATAACGAAGACCTCTCGGCAGATCCTCAGGACGATTTTGAATACACTGATAGCAATGGCCAAAAGGTAACTCGAAGGCTCCGACGACGCAGCGTCAAGGATACTCTTGAGAAAGCCAAAGAACAGATCCGACAAGGTCTATTGTTTATAAAGAATGGTGGCTCAGTACACGATGATCCTGTTCTCGGTCAATTAGTAAAGACACCATCTTCGACAAAGAGTGAAAGCTATATTGACCAAATGTTGGCTGGAAAGAATGAAAAACGCCGATCGAGCAGCGTGTCATTCAGCGATATTCCGACAATGGACGTTCCATCTTGGCAAGAATCAAACCCTCCTCCGCAGCAACAGACTCGTCGTGCTTCCAACTCTAGTCGATCTGTCAGTTTCTCAGACCAACCAGCATCTCCTCACTCCACCAAGTCTTCACAGGACAGTACCGGAGGCTCGTCTCAACAGAATGCCATTGCACTCAAGAGAATGTTGCATCAGATACAGGCCGACATTGCCGTTAAGGAAGAACTGGTGGCTCAACTAGAACGCGCTGAACAAGAATTCCACTATATGCGCACTGCCTACGAAGAGAAACTGGTTCATATGCAAGAATGTTTGATCCAATTACAACGTGAGCGTGAAATTGCGGTGAAGCGTGCTGCTAACTCGGGTGTTAGCACCCGCGACAAGAATTCAATCTTGACTGAATTAAAGGCGCGATATGAACACAAGATGAAGAAGCTCATAGCCGAAATTGGTGATCTACGTCGTAAATGCAACGAAATAACGCAAACCCATCAGACGGCCAAGACTCAAAATGAAACGACCATGCGAAACATGCGTATCCAAATCGAACAGCTCAAAGCAGAGAAATTACGTATGGTCAAGCGGATGAAGGCCGAAGCCGATCGTGTCCGAGAAGTGACTGAACGCACTCAACGGGAGATTCAGAACCTCAGGCGTAAGGCAAAGTCAGTTCAGACTGAAAAGAAGAAACTTGAACGCCAGACAGAGTCTCAAAGACTAATGCTTGAAAAGAGAACCAAAGACATGCTCAAGGCGAACAGCAAACTAAAGTCTGTAACGTCACTGTTGAAACAGACTACGACGCCGAAAGCTATAGCAAAGGTATTCAGACAGAACAGGCGAAAGACAAGCATAGACTTGGAGAAAGACAGCCCACCTGGAAGTCGCCGTACCTCTGACGAGATTCGCGCAATCGAGGAAGAGATATATGCCAGTGGTTACGATAAGAAGAAACTTCTCGATACTGCTATATTCCAATTCATTTCTGGTAAGCAGTCGCTGGCGATGATGGACGAAATGGTCAAGAAACGTGATGATCTAGTCAACGAGAAACAAGAAGCTCTTAATGAACGCGAAAGGATAATGGCCGAAAACTGCGACGAGCATGGAAATCTTGATCCGTCTAGCGAAGCAATGGCCCAGGATTTGGAAGACAATATTGATATGATCAACTCTGAGATTTCATATATCAATGCTAAACTGAGATCACTGCAAGCAGAAACGGCTCGTAACGCCAAGCCCGAAAGCGAGTCACGAAGGAATAGTGAGGACGTTAATCAAAAGGCAGCTCAACAAACCAAAGGTACTACCAACACTAAAGAAAGACGTAGGGGCAGTGGGGGTGGCAAGAAGAAGTTCTCCATCTCACAAATACAGAGCGCCACTCCTGAAGCCGCATACGATTTTGCAATGACTATACTTCGTAACCTGGATTCGTTCGAAACTCAAGCAATAGTAGAGTCGTTCTTCAACGACATTGTCAAATTACGAACAACCGACTGGTCAGCCCAAATGACGTTGAAAGATCGAGAAAAGACTATTACAGACCTACGAAAGACGCTATTGGCAATGCGCAGAGCGGCAGTATTAACAACGGTTGAATACGAGAAACGCAACAAGGTGCTAGAAGATGAGATGAGACGTGGATCGTTGCATTCGGAAAATCGTACACCAAGCCCGATATCACCTACCACTTTGGAATTACACATGACTGATATTGAAAACGACGCAGTCAACACGATGGACTTCTTTGATCGCATTTACAAGCAAGTCGAAGCGGAAGTAACATCGCCGGGACCGATCACATCGGAAAACCTTCACGATGCTCCGATAGGCAAACCATCAAGCAGAACGTCATACTTCCACGATGATTCCTACTTTGACTCTCCCACGGTCTACTCGCCTCATTCACCGAGAGACTTGCCCAGCTCTAAACGCAACAGCTTTGCTCGTGCTCCACTGCCGCCAGGATGGCTCAAAGACCCAACCAAGCGCAAATCGTCATCGGGGTCGGGCCAATCTGATTCACGCCGAAACTCTCAACAACATGATCGCATACCAGACTCGCGACGCGGTTCACAGCAATTGGATCGTGGATACGAATCTGCTCGATACACGGATGAAATAGAAAAGAAGAGCTCGCTGGGCCGAAGTGGGTTGCATTGGACTGATTCAATGGACACATTACATGACAAGTACGCACCCGACAGCCCCCGCACGCCGGGAGAGAAGCCACGACGAGATATACGAGATCGACGAGGCTCATTACGCGACTCTCATAGCAGACGAAACAGTGTTAGCAGTTTAGGCTTGTACAATGATCGCGCTCCAGATGGCATGCGAGAACATCGTGATAGCGGGTATTATGGATCGGTTGACAAGAAACGAATGGCGAATATGGCACGCAGAGGCTCCAAAGATCTTTCACATATGCGTCAGAACTCGTACGGTGGTGCGCCTGATGACGATAACGTCAGTGTATGCAGTGATCGATGTGTCCATACGCGATCGAATACTCCGGATATTCCAAACGTATTTGATCGATTATCGCAGTCTCATACGTTATCGAGCAAGTATCGTGACAAGAGACTACAGACTCCTGAACCAGTATACGCCACATAGTCGGTCTAGTTCGAGTAATTAAGTATTTACATCCTACGTTCGGACTATATTCAAAAAAGAAAAAAAAATCTTTTTTTTTTTTACTTGTCTATATACCTTTTTTCTAATTGTAGATAATTGATATTAACCCCTTCCCCTTTTTTTCTCTTTTATCGCTGTCAAACAAACAAACAAAAAAAAAGCCTTGACAATGATTTGACGTGATGTCAATTTCTTTAATTCTCGAAGTATCCTCGACAAAAAAAATTTATCTTTTCTTTATTTTATGTATTATAATATGGTTATTGGGAATTAGGTTGTAGTTTTATTGAAAACGTATAAAAAAAAGAAAGAAAAGTTAAATCTTTGACAATAAAAATCTACCGTTGTATCTAAATGTTGTATATATCTATTGCGTAATACGTCATTTTTTGCAAAACAAACGATGACTTACTACTCTATATGAAAATGAGTTATTCTAACCTTTACGGTGTCCGGATCGCAAAATATACACGGTTGTTGATTACACACAACCCGCAAATTCTACGGTCCTTATGACTAGTGTGATATTTCGTAATTTGTGGGGATGGTCCAAAGATAATGGGAATCACACGAGGTGACAAAGTGACAGAATTTTAATGTGGGGAAGAAGAGAAAAGTGATAAAAATGTACGCGAATTGAAAGTCAAAAGACATAGTATACACATTCCCCAGCTCATCCTATACATTTTTTTTAGCCCAGTGGCTCACCTGAGGCTTACTTTGAACTCGCGCACCCCCCTTTCCGATTCTTACCCATACTAGCATCACCTCATATCCCCTCTCTAATCATACCCGATTTAACTTTCGTTTAATCATCACACCCGTATTGTCTTTTCACATAATCACTAATCTACTTATCTAAAATAGATCCGACCTTCCCACAACCTGACTTCATTCTGCATCAAGGGTCATTTGTTTTGCTGTTGATGTATTGTTTCAAAACAATGGTGAAACTTTATTTTACTAATTGAGTTTAGGAGGATCTTATTGTGTGAACACAACTTATCTTTGCGGCTGAGGTCATACTGCAAAAAATTTTAATGGTCTTTGTTTGGGGGTGGCGTCGTTGCCTTTTTCGTGTTTATTGTGTGCTGCAAGCGAAAGCGGAGGAGGTGATAAGTAGGAACAATGGCAGAAGAAGAGAAAGAAAAGAGGCATGAACGAACGTATATAGGACTCGACGTTTGCTAGAATTTTTTCACCGAGTTTTTATTTGACATGTCGTGTAAAGCATTACAGATAACAGACGTAAACATCACATGTAATCTATCGGCTATTGTGAAGAATCAGTGTCACGACAGAGACTCCGGGCAGATATCACACAAGATACAAACATAGGAGCACAAATGCTGTGAATTGAGTTGGGAAGCAAGCATTGCCCCGCCTGCAGTTCATTTGCCGTACATAGTTGTGCATTTTCCGTACATTCATTATGAGGTGGGGCTATTACAAAGGTGGCTAGATTTAGATCAGTCTGTCGTCTCATGTAATCGCACAATAATAATGCAAGTTGTATTTTTCACAAGTCTCATTATATTCGGAGAAAACTTCCATCTTGGTCTGTTCATCTCCAAACAAACAGGTTTTCGAACCGGAATTTGCATATGTAATTGTTGTGTACGATAAACAATTTCTATAATTTAATGCAACAAGCGGACAAAGATTATGGCAGACTAGGGCAAGATAAACAGCTGACATGATGAAGTATCGTAAAGACTGAACAGTTATATTAGTCGTTAGTCAGGGATTGACGTTATAGTTTCATATAAACTAGAGCCAAACTGCAATATTGAAAACGTATCATCAAAACGCAGTTTTAAAAAAGTTAAAGTTTTGTACCAGTTCCGCAAAGAGATAAAATTCTAGATAACAACTTTAAGCGTGTTGTGTAATGAGATTGCGTTTAAGATAACCGAAAGTAATATGGTGTAAAGATTGACACCAACGGTCGATTTTATTATTAATCAACAAATCCGTAGTGACATTGCTAATTCTCGTATGCTTTTCGTGCTTTGGTAGTTCTGCTTAGTAAGAATTGTATATTACTACGTGAATTAATTATGCACTGACCAACTTTAGCCACTTTGGGCTTATTTCTCCACATTAACAAATGGCTGGGACAGTAACACATTGGGGGAAAATGTTAATATACATGATTGGTATGGTTTTATTCACCAAGATAACATATTATCCGTTTCCATTAATATTATTACGCTAATATTTAGTTTGCAAATAAATGATAACACAGAAAACGTAAGCAGAAAACAACCATCGGAAAATGCCGAGTTGTGCGTTGGAATAAATGCCGGTTGATGCGCCATCACAATCGCCCAACCTAATCAGTTTTGTCTCACTTTAAAAAACCAGCCCAAATACGGCCAGTCCAGGTTTATGCATTTATATGCACGCACATCTCTAATAATGTAGAATGAACAATATGAGTGTCTACAATGTGGATTATGATGGCAAGTGCGAAGAATGATTCTTTGTTTATGAGCAAAAAGAATCGAAAAGCAGTTAATTGGCTATGGTAGTGCATAAAACTTGCAACAACACTCGATCAAACAGGGTTGGCGTGTCCATTACATAATCCTATCACTAATCCGGATATCTATTGAATGGCGAATAGCCAATTCCGGTATTTTACGGGTTTTTGTTACAAACAACTGGTATTTATCGCCGAAAGGTGGTAAGTTACACGCAATGCTGGTTGTAGTTGTCGATTGAAAAAAAAAAGCCTGCACTTTACGCCCAAGAACTGATAATGGACAGTTTGTATAGTGCGACGATTAATAAATGATCGGCAATCTCAACTAATACGTACATAGTGTCTAAAGCTTGCCGTAAACCTAAGTATTGAAATTCTTGATCTAGATAATCGCTGATATTACAATTGATGATATAGAATTAGTAGAAGCAGACAATTAATAGTATTGTATAGTCGTCATGGAAAGTTGATTAACTACCGGTAGTAAAACAGTAATAGTAATATAATAGTAATAGTAATGAAGTAGACATGTCAATTATTGAGTCACGTGAATCGAGTATACGGGAAAATTCTAGATGTTTAGTTCATGCTTTGATGAGACCCTATATTGACTTTGCATTCTTAAGTTTTGTTAGTCTCAAAATTTAGCATAGTAAGTTTACATGTTTACTCTTAAGGTAAAATTCACATTTGCAAATAAACAAACTTCCCAGCCATTATTTGTCAAATCGGTTGAGCTTAGCGTGAAGGGCTATTAACAAGAATAATTTATTCCAAATGCTTAACCAATTTTTTGTTGAATTGTACGAGAGTGTGTCGAAGGTGATTAGCGGGCAAAGTGTCATAGTCGGAGGAGAGACGCATACTTTTCAATGTTGGAATAATGGATGAGCTAGCTAACAAACGAACTCAAAGTGCATAGACATGTGTGATGCTTAGTTAACTTATATGCAAACCAATAGAGAATTTTGGATATAGCAATAGCAATGGTGTATATGAGCAGCAACACACGTTTATAGCACTTGCTTTAATAGATTTTCGTAAAGTTATAATAAAAAAGTCACTTTTTTATTGTCGACATACGAATGGTGTAATTTGTCAGAATTAATGACATGTTTGTCTTCAAGATTAGGGTGGGTGGTAATATAAAACGACCAGATGTGTAAAACAGTTTTCTTGTAAAGAGAAAAAACCCAACAAAATGTACACTAATAAGCAGAGCGTTGATAGTAATCAATTAAAGAGACAGGAATAACTTGAAGACAAGCAACCAAAACTAAAGTTAGCTGTACAAATAAAGTTACTTTTTTAATCACGATTAATTTATTCATAATGGGTTAGGTGAAGAGCTAAGAAAAGAAAAGGGTAACGTTTGCATACGCGTTTTTATAATCCATTTCAGGGTTTGTAAACAATTCTTTGTGTACGATAGACAATACAGTAAAGTATTTATTTACTACTACGGTCCAAATCGAAAGTCTCATACTTCAGGACATTATCATAATCAAAACAAATATAAATATTTGGAACACTTGGCCTTCCTATTTGACATGCTGCCACCTCAGCTCGCGAGTGCTGGTGCCCACAAACGCGGGAAATATTAATATCAGGTGAGCATTATCAAATAATGATTGGTCGCGAGGGACGTTTGGAAATAAAGTGTTAGAATAATGAATGAAATAATAGTATAAACTCATTATATAATTGTTTTTATGGAACATTAATAACTGTTATTTACTATGCTAATGTGGGTTATTATTATGTTACAATTTTTGATTTTGATATAAGGTTGCCCCAGTGACTAGCAAGACATGTTATGGAACAATTGTTTTTTATAAAAAAAAATTAACCGAAGGCGTTGCCACGATACATGAAACGTATTTGTTATTCTTTAAATCAACACTTTGCATGTAAATTAGGAGACAAATAAAGAGTATTTATTTATCGATGTTTTGTAGCAACGTTATGGCAACTAATAAGAAAAGCGTAAGAAGTGTTCAATTAGAAAAAGACTGCATACAAATGCTTAAAATTTTTGCAACACAATAAAATACAGATACTTTGCTCATTCAGCGAAAGTGGAAAGGGTCTACAAGGAAGTAAATAAATAAACATTTTACTATCTACAAGTAACATAAACGACAATATCAACTAATTTTGCAAGAATCTGTAAAACACGCATGATGTAAGTCTCTCAGAATGTTGACAATGATTTACTATTACTATTTTATCAGATAAAGTTCTTAAACTAGATTTTGCCTCAATAAACGTAACACGCACAAACTGTGGTTTGACGTAAAACAGTAGGGCTGCTACTGGGACAGAAGTTAACGTTTTAGTCTATAGCCTCAAACACTTTTCTGGAAATATTCTTTTGTCATAAAAGTATTTATAATTTAGTAATTAATTGTTCGTTATTGTAACGTGTCTTCTGCTAACTGGTTTCTTTACATCTTTAATCTCACCATTTTTGCACACAGTTATGGTTTGTATTTTTTGACATGTATAATGTAAAGTAGATTGTGGTTTTAGTTACATAATTATAAAACTGACTAGACTTTGCAGACCAGATAAAATAATTTTTACTTACACGATTTAAACAAAAAGTGTGAGAATATTACATTACGTTATTTCTAGCAATAATAACAAAAAAGAGGGTAATTTAAAAAAGCTCAAATGTTCAATGAAAGCTTTAGAAAGGACGTGGCTGACAGTAAGGTTTTGAATTTACTATTTATTTTACACGAAAAACATGCAAATATGCATTTAAGTTAACACATTAAAGCTTTATAAGTATTAAAAAAACTCGCGTATTTATTAATTTTCTGAGGCAATCAGTTTTGTATAAACTTTGACGCTGTTTTAATATTGCGTAAAAAGTATTATCAATACATAAATGTGTATTGTGATAGGTTAGATTAATGGCTGTCCGTTGTGCCTTATTATTCGCTTGAATCTGGGTAATACCGATGCTTGATTGTATATAAGCAGACTCGATAAGTCTGTTACTACGCGTGCTCTGCTTATCGAATTTGCACTGTATTTCGAGAATAAAAAATAAAAAATATATATATATATATATTTAAGTCTTGGCAGAATGCTCTTGATATACACCTGTGAAAAACATTCAAAATCTGGTAAATTTAATTCTTTACCTGACTCTTATTAAATTAGCTATAATTTATGCTTTATATAAAAGATTGTCAAAGTACACAGATACTTTGGTTTGATATTGTTTTCACATCTATTTGTCTCTGTTCATTGTAAAGTGTCTTTGCTGTAAAGAAATAATAACAGTATAGATCTTCTAGTTTTCTACAAAACCAGTAGTATTAGGCACAGGTAATTGTTAGTTTGGCAATTGTTCAATTAGTTGAATTTGTTTCATGGATGTATAATCGCGTGAGGTCGTCCGTATTATACCATCGGATTGTGTGAAAAATACTTTCGTCCCTGTTAACATCTGCGGATGAGAGCTGTAATCATCAATATCAAAAGATATAAACCAAATGCTAATAATACTAATAACGGTGGGCTGGATCAAAAAGCTTGAACACAAAAAACCAAATAAAGCAATGTTGTGCTAGATTACCAAAAGTCGAACCCTTCTTTTGTAATGCTGGAATGTCAAACGGCTGCAGTTCAACCGTTTGAAGTAGTAATAAATGAATAAATAAAAGGCCGGCTACATCCGCATTTACTACCGATAAATATGTGCCAAATATGTATGGCATATGCAAATGATCGGTATATATAAAATTTGAATACAAAGCACATAAGAAATGTTCTGACTGGAATACGGCGATAAAAACATTACTTGAAAATAAAGATGCGAACGACAAGTCCGTTTGAGCTAACGTTCTAGCTTTTCCTCGTAAAACTTCAGGTTGAATTTCTCTGTGTAATGGTCAATCTGTTTTCATTCAGGGTTCAGTAGTTAATGGTGACCAGTACACAAACCGCCACATTTTTTTTTCATCTAATCTCATACACAATAATCACATTGTTGCATTATTCAGTGTCTCCCGTAAATTTCCAGCTGAATTAACCGTTATTTACTTGCTGACTCTTTCACACGATGAACAATGTAAACCCACAATACCGATCAGAGCGACAGGGGTAAAAGGGTCGTGAAGAGTAAGGAATGTTATGAATACGGGTGTGATGAAGAGAAAGGGTCACTTCTAATGCGAGTTCCCGAATATACAGATCAGAGTGTATTCGGGAGCTTTTGATGCTACCCCTCCAAGACACAAACGTCTCGACTTGCATGCTTTCGATAATAATAAAAGTAAACATGTTACTTATTATTTTGATCTACACGCATGTTAGAAGCAGTTCCAATAATCTAAGAATTCAACTTTCGCTTGTTCGTCTCCCATTGTCTGACTGTTGAAAAAAATTTTTCATTTATTTTCCTCTGCTGTTGCACCGAAAGGGTAATTAGTGATCGAAATGGAGTTGGGCTAAGCCCCATTCGGATAATACGCAGCAGTGAATATTAAAGGTAGAGTTGGACAAAGACCGTAAATTGGGGGAAATGTGGGATATTATTAATAGACTGCTGTACTCACTGTTGATGGGATTTTAAGTGGGAACATTACTAGCTACGTTTGATTAATGTTGAGGCTTGTGCTTTTCGTTCTGTTAGTAAAGGGGAAAGAGAAAAAAAAATATGTTTACATTGTCGTAGTTTTTGGGTTAACGAATTTAATATCTAAAGATTATATCTATCTAATTGATGGGTTGTGTGTTACCGTAATCTTTGTCGACATCATATTACATAATGATTGCCCTACTCATGTGACATGTGTCAAAAAGAGTGATCAAACGTTCGGTAATAAAACGGTGACTTTTGGATCATATTATTCGTGACTCGCAAATCGAATGTTTTGATATTTTGTCAGGCAAGTTTATTTACGATAGAGTTGAATACTAAAACCTGTCTATCTAAAAACGAGGCTTTTAGTCAGCTTGCGGTCTGATTTCCGAAACTAGCAGAAGAAAAACTGACGGTCATTCGATGTCAGCATAATACGTTGACCAGACGTCAGAATCACGCAGTAATGAGGTTACACCAATTTTAAGTCCATCCTCAACGAAGACTGAAAAAAAAAGAGTTTTTGGCGTTACTCATAATGCGTTTGTTAGTAACTTTTTCACAAAACAAAAATAATAACCCGTGAATGCATTACAAATCCGAAAGCTGCATATTGCTCGAATCAATTACGTAAATTCACTTCTTTTTATTTTTTATAATAATAAAGTATGAGGCTCGACAAATAATTACATCTACTGTACGGTGAACCTGCTCTATCTATACAGTAAGCGTCCAGTCATTTTGAAGCAGTTTTGAAAGGCGCGATATTTAGGTGTAAAGAAATGTTAATGTCGAATTAATATTTATTAAATCAATTTAAACTCATCCAATTAAGAACGAGTTTTATTACTATTACGTTAATATTTAATTTAATAAATTAAGAATATAGTTACATTGTTTTAATAGTATGGTGCGCCAACTCTATAAAACCACTTGTCTTTAAAATCTTCAGCTCAATATAGAGGCTTTTTTTTTGGAAAATCTGCCAATAATTATGTTTATTGCGACATGCTTACAAAGTTACTGGCTAGTTTGTCATAAAAACGGCTCTACGTTGAGCTGAAAGGTTTAAACTTGGAGTACATTTTATAAGCTTTTCCGAAAAATTGGTGAAAGCGATAGTGATTCGTGTAGCTCGTGTGACGTGGGATTTTCTGATTAATATCTCCCTATAAAAAGTCGAGGCGAAATAACAGAAACTAATCAACATCTAAAACTTTATTCAATAACTCGTTAATGTGATTTATACTTCTTTACCGTCCACTTTCATAGCAGCCGCAGATTACTAAATACAGGTAAAATCAAATAGTGGCATTATTTTTGTTCTGCCCACCCGCATTATCACAAGTAATTTTTCACCTTTGTTCAATTTCTTGATTTCATCGAATACCAGGATCAGTGTACCATTAGGGGCCTTTGCCAATAATTTTATCTTCATCGAGTATGTAATTAATTTGTTCGCGTACTGCCTCATCTTGAATACCAAAAAACGAGCAAGGATTTTGAATTTTGTAATAACATAACACTTTACCAATTCATTAGCATAATCACTAACCCATAGGCAACAATTGCTTTTTAGAATGTCCTGCTCCGTAATAAATTGCTGACAAATGCCGCAGGAAAATTCCTTTAAATAGTTAGTTAATCGTTCAGCCTTTTTTTTGTTTAGTTTCTCAACCACTCAATTTTTTAAAATCTCTTGCATTTGTTGTTTCAACATCTCTACTTGACTTTCAACTTTGGTTTTTTTAAGATTTAAGTGTCTTTGTTTGGGATTTTACCGTAAATATTATTATTTTTAGGACAAGAAAAAAAGTTTTAGGTAGAAGTTGCCTAAGTAAGTATTTTAAAATACAATATATTATGAGAGGACACAATGTAAATATCTACTTTTCCGAGAAAACTTATAATAAAATTAAGCCTTTAATCGCTCAAAGAAAAGTCAGTGAGTTTGTTAATCAAGCCGTAGAAAAAGAACTAGCCAAAGAGCAAAAGAAAGAAAAAGCCGAGTTAAGAAAAAAGTTAATCGCTGCTTACCAAAGACAAGCCAAAAATAAGAAATTACAGGCTGAATTATCTTTGTGAGATAGCATATCAGGAGACGGCTTAAATGACAGGTAAAAAACAGAGTAATAAGGCACTTCCGTTTCCAAAACAAGGAGAAATCTGATTAGTGAAATTCCCACCTACCAAGGAAGACCGCAAACCAATCCGACCTTGCTTAGTAATTAGTGATAATATCCAAAACGAGTATGCTAAATGAATAGTAGTTATCTCTCTAACTACGGAAGATATTAAGACCATTGAACCCTTTGAAGTTTTTGTTGAGAATACACCAGAAACTGGACTGGATTACCCCAGTAAACTCCAATTAAATTATCCCTGCACCATTGATCGAGTAAGATTAAAAGAGCATTTAGGAGTTTTAAATAGAAAAAGAGTTAGAGAACTAAGGAAAGCCTGACAGATTGCTTTTGATAGTGAAAATTGGGAGTGGTAGTGGTTTAAAAAAAATAAATAAATTATGCCAAAGAAGAAAAAACTGCTCACACTACCAAAAGAAAAGCTAAAAAAACACAATTACGACGAGGAGAAAACAAAAAAGGAATTAAATAAATGAATAAAAATAGTAAAAATAATATTATCACACGACAATACAGTAATTTCACTAATTACTAATTTTAAAAACTTAAAAAAACAGTTGTTAGTCTGTTAAAATTGGAATAGATAACACTTTAAAAACAACAAAACAAACTTATAAAGAATGGGTAATCAAGAAGAGAAATCATTAAAAATTTTACTAGGCTTAGAAATTCACATTACCCTTAACAGTCAAAAAAAAATCTTTAATTGAGAGAACACTTATCAGGGAGATATTTCTCCCAACAGTCAAGTAGGTCCATGAGAACTAGGCTATTTAGGAGTTTTACCAATCATTAATCCTGAAGTTATTTTACTAGGGTTAAAATTAGCCTCTGCCTTGGAAATGAAAATTAACCAAACTATCCTTTTTGACCGCAAAATCTATAATTATTTTGATTTACCAAAAGGCTACCAAATTACTCAACAAGAACTTCCCTTTGCTAATTCTGGCTACTTGCCAATTGTTAAAGAAAATACAATAAAAAAAATACCAATTAAAACTCTTCAACTAGAGGAAGATACTGCTAAAAGCATTTACGATAAAGAAGGAATTAAATTAGATTTTAATCGGGCGGGTAATCCCTTAGTCGAGTTAGTCACTGAACCAATTTTTTCGGAAGTAGAAACAGTTTTAATATTCATCAAGCAACTCCAAAATCTTTTGCGTTATTTAGAGGTTTCTGAAGCCAAAATGGAAAAGGGACAATTGAGGGTAGATTTAAATTTTTCTTTGAAATTAGGAAATAATTATTCCACACCACGCTATGAAATCAAGAATCTTAATTCACTTAGTAATATCGAAAAGGCTTTAAAGCATGAAATTAACAAGCACCAACTGTTATTTTCTCAACAAAAAAGCCCTCCCGCTAGCCAAACACTAGGCTTTGACGAAGCTAAGCAAATTACCAATGCTAATCGTGAAAAAACTGACTATTTCTATTTGCCAGAATTTAATATTCCTCCCATAAGACTGAAAAAAACAGAAATACAAAAAATAAATAAAAATTTGCCGAAATTACCTTGGCAACATTGAAAAGAAAATAAAGGAAATAGATTTAGAAACTGCTAAGACACTTCTCAAAAACGCACTTTTGTTGAAAACTTTCGATTTTTTAGAAAAGAAAGGACTGACTAAAAAGGAAAGTAAAAATTGAACCGCCTTTTATCTAAATTATTTATCTCCACATTTTGAAGAAAAGAATATTGATTTATTTGCTAAAAAATGAAAGTCTTACTCTGGACTGTTTGAATATTGAAAAGAAAAAAAACTAGACAATAAAGAGATAATTGAAATAGTCCATTCTCTTTTAGCAACCAATAAAACTTTTCCTACTTTGGTGAAAAAATATGATAAAAAAACAATCATTAATAAGGATTTAATAGAAATGGAATTAAAAAACTTATGAAATACTGAATTGGAAAAAAAAGTTATTACCGATCAGCAACGAGTTCAAAATTACCTACTGGGACAAATAAAAAAAAAATTTCCTGATTATCCTTTAAAAGAAATCATCGGAACTATTATTAACTTTCTTAAAAAAAAAGAATTAAAAAGTGGGAAAAAAGACTTTTCTAATAATTCAAAAATTCTTTTCAATTATCAGGGGAAACGGTTAGGCTCCCCACATCTTTATAATAGAACAACAATTAAGAAAGAATAACATTTTAAAACCCTTATTTGTTAACTGAAAACACTTCACATAAGGAAAAACGGAAATTTAAATCCGGTTTCCTTTTTTTATTCGTCCTTTATTTAAGATTACTCTTCCTCTTCATCACTACTGTTATTTTTCATGAAATAAACAATAGCGCCAACAATTAAAGCAATGCATGCAAAGATCGTAATAATTCCTAATGGAGTTTGATAAAAAGGCTTATCTTTATCATTATTGTCATTAGGAGAATTAGTTTTTTTCATCTCTGAAACTCGCTCCCTAACCTCCCTAATTAATTCATCAATAGTAACTCTTTCTGTATCTTCTAATCCCTCATAGACTGTTTTAGCACTACCATTAGACTGGAATTTTTGCAAGCTAGTTAATTTCCCTTCAAGAGCATTTACTTGACTATTATCAGAATAATCTGGGTCAGTTTTCAAATTAATTTTATTTCAGAAATGATCAACCAAATTTGTTAATTCAGTCACTTCCGGAGAAGTTGGCTTGCTTTTTAAACTAGCAAGTAACTTTTTCCGAGGAAAGAACTTTTTAGTGAAAACTTTTTTTTGTTCATCATCAAGTCCTGTGACACTATTAAAAGCCGTTTCTGCTTCATTTACTTTATCTTTGCTATCTGCTTTATCTAACTTAATTTGCTCAACAATTTCTCTTATTTTTGCTTCAAATTTACCCAACGCCTCTAAAATTGTTTCTGGATAACCTTTGCCAGCAGGATCCTTTTTTACTTTGTTTGCAGCAGTTCAAGCACCAGTAGATCCTTTTCTTAATTTAGACAAATTAACATAAACTTCATTACCTTCCTGACTATTTTCTTTCTTACCATCTCCCTTCTTGGCTTCTTTAAGGATTTTAACCACCTTTTTAAGCACTTCCTTATCACTTTCAATACCAATAATTACTTGGTCGAAAGACGTTTTAACTTCATTACTATCAGCTGCTTTACCTAAAATTTCACCAATTGCTTTTTTTAAATTCTCTTTAACTGTTTCAATACTATCATCGCTAACATTCTTAACTTTTTCTCATGCTCCATCACACAATTTTACATTACCATCTTTAAATTCATCATCATTAACCAAATCTCAGGCAGTTTTTTGTAATTTCTTAATTGGGTCAGTTTCGGCAGTTGTCAGTGCTCGGTAAGCCGCTATTTTATTTTTGGCCGCAACTTTTTTATCGTTAGTAGCATTATCATCTTAGGCATCTTTCAATACTTTTACTATTTCCACTACTTCTTTGAATCTTTTATAACCCTCTGAATTTGCATCACCTTTTCCTCCATTACTTCCAATTATTTTTGCACTAGTTCATAATTTAGCAAATTTATTACCATAATTGGCACCTTTAGCAGCATCTATCTCATTTTCTAAAGCAGTTTTTATGCCTAAAAGAACATTAATTTGGTCTTCTCAACATTCCCAAATTTTCTTCTTATTCGGGTCGCTAACATTATACTCTGTTTTCAACTTTTCTGCCTCTGCCTTTTTTTCCTCTGGAGTAGATTTACCCTTAGCTGCTTCATATTTTTGAGCAAAGTCATATACTAGATCATAAGCTGCCTTAGCTTTAGTTCTTGGGTCATTCGGACCCGTGTTGGTGTTGGTTTTAAAATTACTACCAGCTCAATTAGAGCTACCTTTAATTTCATCACCACTCCTATCATATAAAAAAGTAGTCCCAAAATCTCCTGCTAATAATCAACCAAAATAAAGATTTAAATGGTCTAAGGCACTTCTTGCCGGGTTTACTTTATCACAAAAATGTTTATACACGTAAACTTTATTACTACCCACTGTTTTTTCTTTTCAACGGTCATCAAGATACTTGCTACCTGGTTTAAAATAAGCATGTCCGAAAAAGATTAAGTCAATTGCTTCATCGACAGTTGGAGCCACCTCAGCTACCGCACACAAATAAGTTGTTTGTCCATCTTTCGCACTTTTTACAGCAAAAGGAGTTGATGAAGTTGGGTCATAAACTGAAAATTACCGTATAGGTCGCCATGACCAGTAAAAAAGTTACTGTCATTAGAAAAATCTTCTATTTTATAACCTCGAAAATCCTTAATCGTTTTGTTAGCATCATACTCCTTCAAATCAAGAAACAACAAAAATCCCATCAACGCAACTTTTAGTGATTTTGCCCGCATTGGCAGCCTGCCCGCCAAATTCCAAGTTTAGATTTTCATTTGCAGCACTAATTTTTTTGTCATTTTTACCAAGGGAAACCGTAACACTATTAAGTGCACCAACCGTTTGATTGACATCAAAAACCGGTACTCCTCTATATTTACCACCCTTAATTGTGAATATTTTAGCATTATTAGTTAAATAGTTGGTATTAGCTACTACTTCTGATGCGGCTGTATCCGAAATATTATTGAGATTTAACCATTGAGCATTACCAGTTAATTTACCATAATTTGCTCCTACCCCTTCATCTGTTTTGTGAACAGCCGATTTTGCTGTTTGCTACGGAATTACTTAATTGGTCAAAATTCCACCCCGAGTATTTTGGATCGGGTGACAAGTTGGTGAAACGCATGTATTTTGTGACTCATTTGTATAACTTAGATTCGAACACCAACTTGGTCACTTGATCATAAATAGTGACAATTCGCGAGTAGACGTCTGAGAGGGAAATGGAATACA